>JAPWLS010001505.1:0-49372 GCA_028551675.1 Tineola bisselliella | reverse complement strand
CTTTTCGCACATAATTTGCAATGGTAAACCCAAGGTCTCTACAAAAATTTGGCTCTGTCGGAATTTTTACTATTTGATCATTTGATATTATGTAGGACGTGATTCTTACAATCGCAATATCTGAGAAATGGTAGGTCTTAGAGAAAAAATTATAAGAATCATTTTTATAGAGAATTTTGAGATATACAATTTTGGTTTGATGTACTTTTTCGATAGAACTTACCGTTTTCGAGAAAAATCCAAAAAACCTAAAATTTTAACCTTTGACCCCGAATAATTGTTGACGCACGCATGGGATCGATGGGGACTTTTCGCACATTATTTGCAATGGTAAACCCAAGGTCTCTACAAAAATTTGGCTCTGTCGGAATTTTTACTATTTGATCATTTGATATTATGTAGGACGTGATTCTTACAATCGCAATATCTGAGAAATGGTAGGTCTTAGAGAAAAAATTATAAGAATCATTTTTTTAGAGAATTTTGAGATATACAATTTTGGTTTGATGTACTTTTTCGATAGAACTTACCGTTTTCGAGAAAAATCCAAAAAACCTAAAATTTTGACCTTTGACCCCGAATAACTGTTGACACACGCATGGGATCGATGGGGACTTTTCGCACATTATTTGCAATGGTAAACCCAAGGTCTCTACAAAAATTTGGCTCTGTCGGAATTTTTACTATTTCAAATGTCTAACTTGTATATAATTCAAGTAATACGGTTAAATAATTAAATTCAAAAACTTCTTAATTGATATAGATTTCAGAAATAACTAAATAAACAAAAAGGCGAGCGTCGACCGAAGGTCGGCGCGAGTATAATTCCCACATCATTCCAACCCCCCCCCCCCCCCCCCCCCCCCCCTTTCCTTATTCATAATATTAAAGAATATTTTTAAAAAAAACCAAAAAAAAATTTTAATACAAAAATCGAATAGACCAAATTTTGATCAAAATAATCCTTTGCACGATCACTACACGTACTTTCGCTAAACGCAGCCGCACCGAATATGCACGCACAAACTTGTTTACATAGTTGAGTAGATGTATACGACGTCGAGCGTGCTGCGAAACAAAATGACTAGGCGTGCGCGTATAGTTTCCGACATAAGAAAATATCTTGTTTACATTCTTGTAATGTGCACGGTCTCATAGGCTCTTTGCACATTATAAGAAATTTTCTTGTGTCGTATGTCTTATGTGTTATAAGTCGTCCAGTCGCATTCAGTGTTATATGAGACCGTGCACATTATGAGAATGTAAACAAGATATTTTCTTATGTCGGATAAAGTTCGCGCATGTCTTATGTTTTATAAGACATCCAGTCGCATTGAGCGTTATATGAGACCGTGCACATTACAAAAATGTAAACAAGATATTTTCTTATGTCGGATACTATACGCCTAGTCATTTTGTCGGCAGCACGCTCGACGTCGTATACATCTACTCAACTATGTAAACAAGTTTGTGCGTGCACATTCGGTGCGGCTGCGTTTAGCGAAAGTACGTGTAGTGATCGTGCAAAGGATTATTCTGATCAAAATTTGGAGGTCTATTCGATTTTTGTATAAAAAAATTTTTTTCTTGTTTTTTTTTTAATATTCTTTAATATTAAATATAATGAATAAGGAGGGTGGGCTGGGGGGGAGTGATGTGGGGGTGAGGGGAGGGGGGGGGGGGGTCAGCGGCGACTCGCGCCGACCTTCGGTCGAGGCTCGCCTTTTTGTTTATTTAGTTATTTCTGAAATCTATATCATTTAAGAAGTTTTCGCATTTTTAATTTTTGTATTTAATTATTTAACCGTATTTCTTGAATTATATATAAGTTAGACATTTGAAATAGTGAAAATTCCGACAGAGCCAAATTTTTGTAGACACCTTGGGTCTACTATTACAAATAATATACGAAAAGTCCCCATCGATCCCATGTGTGCGTCAACAGTTATTCGGGGTCAAAGGTTAAAATTTTAGGTTTTTTGGATTTTTCTCGAAAACGGTAGGTTTTATCGAAAAAGTACATCAGACCAAAGTTGTAGATCTCAAAATTCTCTATAAAAATGATTCTTATAATTTTTTCTCTAAGACCTACCATTTCTCAGATATTGCGATTGTAAGAATCACGTCCTACATAATATCAAATGATCAAATAGTAAAAATTTCGACGGAGCCAAATTTTTGTAAAGACCTTGGGTTTACCATTACAAATAATGTGCGAAAAGTCCCCATCGATCCCATGTGTGCGTCAACAGTTATTCGGGGTCAAAGGTTAAAATTTTAGGTTTTTTGGATTTTTCTCGAAAACGGTAGGTTTTATCGAAAAAGTACATCAGACCAAAGTTGTAGATCTCGAAATTCTCTATAAAAATGATTCTTATAATTTTTTCTCTAAGACCTACCATTTCTCAGATATTGCGATTGTAAGAATCACGTCCTACATAATATCAAATGATCAAATAGTAAAAATTTCGACGGAGCCAAATTTTTGTAGAGACCTTGGGTTTACCATTACAAATAATGTGCGAAAAGTCCCCATCGATCCCATGCGTGCGTCAACAGTTATTCGGGGTCAAAGGTCAAAATTTTAGGTTTTTTGGATTTTTCTCGAAAACGGTAAGTTTTATCGAAAAAGTACCCCAGACCAAAGTTGTAGATCTCGAAATTCTCTATAAAAATGGTCCTTATGATTTTTTCTCTAAGACCTACCATTTCTCAGATATTGCGATTGTAAGAATCACGTTCTATATAATATGCACGGTACTCGGCGCTTTTTTTAACGTGGTTTCCCCAGTAGGCCTATTTCACGAATCTGTCGGACGTTATTTTCAGGGACAATACTTTTTTAATAGTAGTCCTTGCACTAAGTAGTACCTAAATCTTCTTAAATATATATAACTCAAAGGTGACTGACTGACATAGTGATCTATCAACGCACAGCCCAAACCACTGGACGGATCGGGCTGAAATTTGGCATGCAGGTAGATGTTATGACGTAGGCATCCGCTAAGAAAGGATTTTGATAATTCTACCCCTAAGGGGATAAAATAGGGGATGAAAAATTGTATAAATCTTATTAGATTTTCGACTGATTGAACTGAAATTAAAGATTGGAGCTACTATGATGAAGACGTTTTTACACACGGTAAACAAAAATAAAGCCGCAAAAACTATACCTAATTAATAATAATAATTCTTAACGGGAGCGAAGCCGCGGGAAACAGCTAGTATGTATATACGCGGGATGTCTTATAAGACATTTTTTGTAAGTCACAAGAAAATTTCTTATAATGTGCAAAGAGCCTAACCCTTGGGTTTTACATGTAAACATATGAAAAATATGTCTCCCTTTACGTCGCTTTGATTTACGTTGCTTCTTTCGAGAACCTAACATGCCGTAAGTACGAGGACTGTCTGTATAATTTATAATAAAAAATACACAATGTTATTAAAATAATATAGGTACTTCTTTATTTTCTTAAGTTATACCAATTAAGCTTCAAACCTCTGCGCCACATCTTTTCCTATTAGTGCTTGACTCATTCCGTCAAAACATTATTTCAACGAAAGTCTCAGGCTTCTTTTCTTAAGTAGCAGTAATATGCCAAACTCTACTGGGATAATATTTTTATACCAAACTTCAGTC
Source organism: Tineola bisselliella (assembly GCA_028551675.1). Lineage (NCBI taxonomy): Eukaryota > Metazoa > Arthropoda > Insecta > Lepidoptera > Tineidae > Tineola > Tineola bisselliella. The sequence continues at coordinate 45,729 of JAPWLS010001505.1, read as the reverse complement.
GTTGTCAATTTATAAGTGTTAAAAAGTGTCCCGCGTTTTAACGTAAACCATGGACATCATAGTCTGTTGTATAAATTGAAACTACCAACAGAATAACAAAACTACCTCTACATAAGTTCAAAACGTAAGCTGCCGCCAAAACTATTTCGCAACTAATAAATTACAACCAAAGTAGGAGTGGCATTATACAAAGAATTAGTCGACGAGCTACTGCGTTGTTTTCATTCATTAACTATCTGCCGTAGGGTAACCATTGTATTAGTTAATTTTAGGATTGTATCTAATCTAATCTGATCATAATTTTTAACTCTACTAACAATAGTTAATACCACATTTTTGGCTACAAACGTAAACGTAGACGCAAACGCCGTGTCCTTAACCTCATTCTAAGGACTCTTTACAAGTAACTACAATGTCATATTTAATCTATGTTACCAAAAACAGGCTTGTTACGTGAATTATTATATTTCAAGTATGCACAGGCAAGGTTGCTCTTCCAATATACGTACAGCATCTGTGTCAACAATCATGTCTATTGAAGTAAACACGATACTTAAACATTATTTTTTATGTGTATTATTATGTATGGAATGTTATTGCGCATCGGAAATGTTAAGCCGTCTAAATTAAGCGTCTAAGTATGCAACTAATCCAAGAGGCTTATTATATTATCAGCCGCATTTGTTTTGATAAATTTAATCTGACGTTTCAAAAGAAAAGAAAACATTTATAGGTTTGTGATTAAAAATACACCAGTATTTCTTCTTCTTTTATTAATGTCTTTAGATGTCTATTGAAGACAATGGGCTTATCACGAATTTTAGTCTGGCTTTCGAACCGAGTTCGCTTCAAGCGATTTGTATGGAAATTTGAGCAGCGCCACCGCGTGCGGATTTGGAACTACAATATTTTAGATGCTTTTTGTTAATTTTCGAACGTCTCGATCTTTCGTTCATTTGACAGATTGCCGGTGCTCGTTAGTCGTTAGTAAAAATTCATGATCTCGATTGCTAACGGATCCGTTTTACTTGTGACAACTCGATTCGAAAGCCAGACTAAATTCGTGATAAGCCCACAGTTCTGCTAATGTCGAATATTCGGGCAATAGTACAGCAATCTATTATACAAAACATTATCTAATATTTATGTTTTTTGATAGATACTTTGACGTTTGGAATTATTACTTTTTAAAAATCTCTCATAAAGACGATTGTATCTTCTTCTTTTATTAATGACTTTAGATATCTATTGAAGACAATCCTGCCAATGTCGAGTATTCAGGTAGCAGTCCAATAAGAAATTATAAAATTTGAATTCACACTTAAATCCTCATGTCAAAAATCTTTAAATAACGCACCAGTATTTCAGTCATTGTTTATTAAACCTTCAAGTGACATTTTTATTTTTTATACCTCGGGTCCCACATCGGGCCAATGTTTTAACATTTATTTAATCCAACACTACAAACTACATAAATATATAATGTTGAACCTAAACTAGGATCTCTATGGGCCAGGACAATAAGGACAAGAATCGAATATCTATAACATGTTAAAAAATATATATGAATAAATATTTGCACCGAACATAGAAAGTCCGCGTGACAGACTAATGCAGAAGTTCCCAAACTGTAATATATATGTATCTGTTAATAGACCAATCCTTCATTCGTATTGGTAATGCTTGTATTTAATAATAATTTAAAACAAATGGGGACGGCATTAAGTAGTTCCGCGACTCGCTACTAGGGTGTCTCTGAGCATTACCAATATTCATACCCCCATTTTTCTAAACTAAGAGGTGGCGTAGCTACTAAGGGGCTAGACGGGGCAGTGTCCCGGGCCCCCAAGCCCAGGGAGCCATTCGGACCCTAGCGTACAAACTATAAATTGAACTAGTGAAAATTTTTCCCACATTCGGAATATAAATAAACCAGATTCCAGGAACGCGACTTTAATAATGGCAACTTGTTTAAAAAATACAGGGAAATTCTCAACAAGTCTCGAACATCTTTGTTTGAAACTTGCTGGGAACTCACAAGTTTAGTTGGAGCTTTAGTTTATTTTTTGCCTTTGGTTACCTAGCTACGCTACTGGTCGCAATATTGGATTTTTCTTATCAGATTGGTCGGAATACATAATGTATTTAATTGTTCAATGTTTCACCTACCCGTCTTTTATATCTGTGTGTGAAAATAGACACCTATTGAGTTGTTAATTTTAATTTTCACAGAGGCATGCCTTTACAAAAGAGGTCCACAGCGCGGCTACATATTCCTATTCGACATGAGAGGCGTGAAGTTAGGGCATCTAATGAGACTTAGTTTAACGTAAGTAAATATCCACTATCACACTACACATGAATATCTTACTGTGGGCTTATCACGAATTTAGGCTGGCTTTCGAATCGAGCTGTCACAAGTAAAACGGATCCGTTAGCAATCGGGATCATGAATTTTTACTAACGACTAACGAGCACCAGCAATCTATCAAATGAACGAAAGATCGAGACGTTCGAAAATTAACAAAAAATATCTATAATATTGTAGTTCCTAATCCGCACGCGGTGGCGCTGCTCAAATTTCCATACAAATCGCTTGAAGCGAACTCGGTTCGAAAGCCAGACAAAAATTCGTGATAAGCCCACTGATAAAAAAGCTTGGACATAATCTCATTGACATATCATTTTATGTTTACCCTTAGGCATACAATAGGATGACAATGCCCCTATACAGCACCTACTCTTCTACATCATAGTAGATTTATTATATATTATTATGACATTAGTATGTAAGTGGACAATGCCAGTATACAGTAGCTAAATCAAATTAATAAAATATTAAATTAATAAATTTATTTCATTTATATATTTATGTTTGTATTGACGAGTGAAAACGCTCTATTGGAGCCCATTTACTAAAAGTAAATAAATAAAAAAAACTATGCCGGCTTGGCAAATGTATATAGCCTAGGTCAGGGATGGCGAACCAATGGCACGCGACATAATATTTTGGGCGAGTCACTGATCAGAAATTCATTATGCACTAAGAAAAAAGTGTGAAGCAGGTATTTTATCAGCAGCGATTCAAATTAAACATTGCAAAATATATCTTTTCTTGTAGTAAATTAAAAGTTTTGAGTTGATTGTATTTATTACTACACTATTACTACTGTTGCCCGCAACTACGTCTGCGTAATAATGAAGATGTCCTATTTAAGCGGACGTCTAATTTTAATTTAAAAAAAAAAGCGGAAGTTTAATTTCAGTTCAATCAGTCGAAAATCTAAGAAAATTTATACAAACTTTCATCCCCTATTTTATCCCCTTGGGGGTAGAATTGATCAAAATCCTTTCTTATCGGATGTCTACGTCATAACATCTATCTGCACGCCCGATCCGTCCAGTGGTTTGGGCTGTGCGTTGATAGATCACTATGTCAGTCAGTCACCTTTGAGTCACAAAGTCGTAAATTATTTGATGGCACGTCTATGACCTCATTAAACATTTCTTTAGAAAAATTAGCACGTTAATGCATAAAGGTTCCTCTACCCTGGCCTAGGTTAACAGTTTTGTCTAATTAATTTTTTTTATAGCGCCATCTACCGGTGACTAGTAAAGTTCCTACATACATGGGTGTTATTTATTTTTCAGGTCGCTGCGTAAATTCTTTCAATACGTGCAGGAAGCGGCGCCTCTTCATATGAGAGCTATACACGTGCTGAACACGGAGCCCGTGCTGGACAAGCTGCTCATGCTTATCAAACCGTTTATGAATAAAGAGCTGTATGATATTGTGAGTTATTATAAAAAGTAAAACTTGAATAAACAACTGTTTAATAGTGACACGTAATCGTGAAATGTTTGTATATATCAGCGGTTCTCAAACTTTTTTGGCGAAGAAAAAAGCCTTAATATAATTATAAAAAACTGATTTATATGTATTTATGAATAATCATATTGCAATGTAATATTACGTAATATTTAGTTGGAATATTTAGATGTAACCTTATAATCTCCCTTTGGTAGGTATTTTTTGCAGTATTATAGCCCTAGGGTTCCGCGGAACACACTTTGAGAATGGCTGGTATATATTATTGTTTATATTATAGAAGTTGACAAGGCGCTATTACAGTTTCTTATTATTCAAACAATATTTATATTAGTACAAACATAATTCACTAGATGGCGTTGCAAAGTAGATGCTATTTTTCGCTTGAAGCAAAACGTTTATATCTCTGTAATATTTATTTCAGATAAAATTCCACAATAAGAACATGGATATGGAAGACTTCTACGCGAAAATATTACCGCGGTCGGCTCTTCCGGCAGATTTTGGCGGTCATTTGGAGAACACGCAGGTCCTCCACAAAATATGCATGAAAGAGTTACAATGTCTGCAAGATTACTTTGACGCTGAAGAGAAGCAAAGGAAGACGGCGATCCCTGACAAAAATAATAAAATAGATCAAGCTTTTAAAAAGTTAGAAATCGATTAGGGTATATTTTTCTATGTTGGGCAGCTCAAACTTTTTTAGCGAAAGAAAAAACCTTAATATAATTATAAAAAACTGATTCATATGTATTTATGAATAATCATATTGCAATGTAATATTACGTAATATTTAGTTGGAATATTTAGATGTAACCTTATAATCTCCCTTTGGTAGGTATTTTTTGCAGAACTTTAGCCCTAGGGTTCCGCGGAACACACTTTGAGAATGGCTGATGTAGAATATGTCTATAAGAGTCACGTCAATTTGGACGGAGCTAATTTATATCCTCAAGCCGGCATAGTGGAGGGGACTGTTGTTGACAACACTCTAGCTAAAAATTTGTTAAATTATTATTTTTAATAATAGTGGGAACGTTATGGTGTTTAGTCTTTAGTTAATAGTTCAATTTGCTCATTTTGTTTGTTATTATATTATTGGTGATAGGGACAATTACTGAATATTGGTGTCTTATCTCGTAAGGTGTAAGCGTGTGTCTGATTAGAAATTAAGTTTTGTAATATACTTAACTATATACCTAATAAATAAAATATGGTACAAGATTATTTGAAGCAATACTACCATTTAAGTTAATTCAATCAAATTGTTAGATGAAAGTTCGTACTTAAATTTTGTGATAAATTTATGTAATATGTGCATTTTTAAGTATTTTTTTTTTTATATTGTGTTATAATGTACTGGTTTTCAATAATACTTTATTGTATTGAAATTTATTACTGTTTTATTTTCCCATCTTCTTCTTCTTCTTTATTAATGGCCTGTCTAATGAAATGTCTAATGAAGACGGTTCTGAATTTTTTCTGAATTAAAATTCAGTTTTTTTTATTATCATTACTTTATGTACAGGCTATGATTGACGAGTTCCTTGTGATATTCTTCTCGCCATACGCCTTTCCGAAGTCACGGTAGAGTCTAACGATGAGCAAGCGCACGCCTTTAGTGCCTATGCTAATAAACGCATTTCATTTCATTCTGCCAGTGTCGAGTATTTGGGCAAAAACCCAAGAAGAGATTACGAATTTTGTATTCTCACGTAAATATTCATGTCCATTTTCCCATCTTGTGCGTTTCAAATAGACATTAAAATCGTTTTGCAGAAGGATAAGCATTTTAATACTACTACCGCCATCTAGTGAACGGTTTTGGTACTAATAGTAAAAATATAAATTATTTTTTATGTTTAAATATGAAATACATAATATATTGTACTTTTACAAATTATAGAATTTGTTAAATTAGTATTAAATTAATTTATAAAAAGTATTGAAATCTTATTTCTATCGAGCAACACTGAACTGTCAGAAAATAACCGTCGTTTGTGTCGTACACCTGCCTCCGGTCTTTTGTTTACACTTTTCAAATCGAAAATTATAACATAAAAGTGATGAGAATTAGCAAAATATGTATTTATTATTACAGATAATAGTTTAAAATAAGTTACAAATTAGATGCCAGAACGCGTAAGTTATTTTTTCTTACTTTTATTCTACTAGCATTGCACGGCGTTTAGGCTATTGTTATTTTCAAAGCAATTTAATTAAATTAATATAAAAATATATGATAAATAGTAAATTACTAATACTAATAGTCGGATAACACTCTTAAGCTACTTTCAATATATATTTTTAATGATTAAGTTTAAAAAGAAAACTATTACATTAATCGTATAATTTTTAGTAAACAAAAATGGAACCAGTGGACAATAATCAATTTGAAGTGGTACCAAACCCGAAAGTTAAACGTAAGTTACCCGCGTCATGCTCAAACGTATTCCTGAACCCAGCATTGGACCTTCTCGCCAACGACGACCCGATTTGCAACACAAAAATGGAGGTTGTACCAAGTAAACGAAAACGAACTCGAAGCCTCGATATCGCGTCGTTTGAAAATACTGCTTTGGACGTTGGTATAAGCAAAGCGGCCATCAACGAATTTCTTACAAGAGAAATTAATAACGTTCGTAATAATTTTCGTAATGATTTCAATATCCCAAAAGTCAGTCAGAGCCAGGGCAATATTGATTTTAAAGAAACGGATCCTATTTATGCTAATCTAAATTCAAGTGATCCATGCTTGGCTTATCCTAGGGATGATCGATTTAAAGACTCATTGACTCAAGAAGTCGGTATTCCAACAAACAGCATGGACATGTCGGTAGATTTAGATTCAGGTATTGAGGACCAAAATGTTAACCCTTCAATTACTCTTAACGAAATCTCGGCGATTGAACCCGTAAAGCCAGTACCAAGGACTATTAATCAAGTATTTGTTAGTAACCAAACCAATTTAAGTCTCAGCTTCATAGACAGACTTACGGATTCGGCAAGTCTGTCAAACCAATCTTTATATTTGGATGATGATTTAAACGAAAGCAATATAATGGAGATTAAAACGATCACAATAATTACGAAGAAAAAGCGACTAATTACTGACAAAAAGAAGAGTACGAACCCTTTCTTGAATGGCAGCTTGGATAATGAACCTGTCCAAAATGTCACTTCAGAAAACCCATTCTTGTATGCTTCTAAACCTGATTATGGCAGTGACAGTCAATCCACTCAAATCATACCAACTGGTCTAGTTCCAAGAAGGTTATTTGACTGTAACAGTACCATATCAACTTTAAATGATGGTAATTATTCTTTACCCATTGAAAATATATATGAAAACGTAGACAGCTTACGGTCAGAAAGTCCTGTCTATGAAAATATTAATGAAGGGTTTAATAAACCAAGTAAAATATTAGGCCAAGATGTTTCTCAATTCAACGCAACGGATATTTTGAATCTAAACAAACTAAGTGCAAATTGCTCCAATGACTCTAATGATAGTAGAAAGGACTTTGCACATAAATTTCTGAAAGCTGGTAAATTGTCAAAGAAGGTTTTTAAAAAGATTAAACAGACTTTCAAACAGGATAAAGCAGGTCAGAATGTTACGGCAAATCCTTATGAAGTTCCTCGGAAAGTACCAAAGGTTGTTCCTAAAGTAACTGAGTCAGGAATTGAAAATCCATGTCTGAAGTTGGACAATTCTGATGAGATTGAAATGGAAGAACTGGATGATGAGGAGCACCAATATGAGACAGTGAAAACATTAAGGAATACACAATTTAACGCAAATGTTACGCCGTTAAAAGAACGCGCAAATGATCGATTAAATATGTCTGCAAAAACGACGCCTGGTAAGAAAACTGTTAGATTCGACTCGACGTTGAATCGCGAGAAAGTCATAACGGGTGACAGTTTTGATTGTGAAATGCAAAGTCCTGGGTTCGATGCCAAAATAGATAGGTACCATGATGAGTTGGAGAATTGTATTAACGAAAAGAAGTTTTTGAAGCAAAACATGTGAGGACGTTCTGTTTGTGGCTCTTTAGTTTTGGTGAACTGTCAAAATGACAGATGTTGTATGAATTAACTGTCACTTTGACAGTTCATACTAATATAGATTTAGTTTTAATTTATAATTTTATTTATTAATGATAAAATGTTGGTGAAATGGATGAATAGTAATTTGTCTTTGATGTCGACTCTATTACATTTAATTAACTCTATATTTTTACTAGGACTTGCTTAGGTATGCCAATTCTATTTGTATAATAGTCTATGAAATAAAATACTTGCGTGTATTTGAATCTATACATTAGATGTCTTTTATATATTTATTTATTTATTCATATGTTACAGTTATTAACCGGATTTAAAAATGTGGACTATACTAATTGGGACTGTGATCTAAAATTATGCACACACTACGTCACATTACATACAGGGGTTTGGTAATAATATTAAAATAATTGTAAAAATCCATTACTGTATTTTTCTGCATCCGTTGGTGTAGAACAGTGATTCCCAACCATTGAAATTCTAAAATCGTGTCGCCAATTTTTTGATATATAATAGTATTAATTTTAAACTTGTCTTTGTTTTTGTGTGCCACCAAATTTTGAAATTGTTAAGTAAGTCGCAATAAAAAAAAAAGGTTGAGAATCACTGGCGTAGACGTTGCGCTTTTGTTTTTTTATCGTGCACTTTTTGATACTCAGTTTTCTCTTCGGACTAATTTCTTAGTTTAGATTTAATATTTTTAAGATTTTTTGATTTTCAATTTTAATATTAGTTTTATTATATTTAATATTAATATGTTTATTTTTAAGTGTATCACCAAAAAATGGTTTTTTTATACCGACGTAGTTATCTTACATTAATTTATACCAAACATATTGAATAAATTTTGACCAAATTCTTCGCCAAATACACTCGCCTATATTTATAATTGCATAGTTTTATTTTACGACTCATAAATGCGAAAATGTAGCATTTATGTAATTAATTAAGCCTACCAACAGAATCACATGATATATATGATCGTTATTATATATAATGAAATATCAATTTTATGCAATAAATTGACAAAAGTAGCAATCATAATGAAAATGTCAACCAATGAAGCGAAAACAATAATTACTCAGCTTCTTCTAACCTAGAACTATCTTGACACAGAACGGTTTATGAGATCCTAATACAGTATTAATCCCACAAGACAAACAAATAGTACGACTGGAATCGGCTTATTAAAGTTTGCAGTTTTACAGTTTAAAGGTGACAAGCATTCCTAATCACCCCACCACCGTCGATTATCCGATTCGGTAACTTTTAGTCGTTTTATTTCTTGATCCCCCCCCCCCCCCCCCCCCCCCTTTCTTCTATGAAACTTCTTTTTTTTATTGATAGCCCAGCATATGACCACACTCCGTCTGTTAAACTAGAGTGCGGTCCTTGAGCATAGACAACTGTTATCACAGACAGCTGTCCGCGCGCAACAGTCGACTCCACTATGCCGCCTTGAGGAAACGAATGTGCTCTGTCCAAACTAACAGGGCACACTCGTCTCGTTTCCCGGCTACTTCCAAGCTGATTCCGAAATGCGCTTAGGTCACTTCACAGGTGTGTAGCATACTGGGCTAATGCCATCATCAGTCTGCCTACCACTCTTAAACCTACAATGCCCGTGTTACACAGGCATATTATAGAAGAGGATGACATCACAATGAGAAACAATTTTGTTTATATCAGTTGTAAACACATGTGCTTTTAAAACCTTGACTAGGTTTTATGTGTAGATTATCGTTGGGATTATGGGATATAACCTGTCTATGGTCTTAATAGGGCTTTACGTGGCACGTGTTTTAGGTTTGACGTTCAAGCAATGATCTCTACTTGAATTTTAGTGGCAGTGCAGTACACCATGCAAGGAGGAGTCAATTACAAAACGTACAAAATAATATTAATAATAAAATGTCAGAATTTAAATAAAATAATAACCTATCAATGTCAATAACTAAATAACTAAACAAAATCAATCTCAACATAGAGTTTTTTTGACATGAGGGTTTACGTGTGGATTTTGTAATTTCTTATTGGGCTGCTGTCGAATACTCGACATTGACAGAATTGTCTTTAATAGATATCTGAGGCCATTAATAAAAGAAGAAGAAGAAAAACAGTCTCAAAGCAAATTCACATTTTACAATACATCGACCTCGCAGAATGCATTATTTGATGCACTTAATTTGTCAACAAAAATGTCCAGATGCGAAACATCACGTAGAACGACCTAACATCCGTGACTTCACTCATAGATCACACTCAATAATAATAATAAATACTTTGTTGCTTTTAAAAAAAAAACTAACAATGCTGATACAAATTAATTCATAGGAAACAGATTTAGAGCAATTGGCGATCGTATCACTAAAAGTAATTTATTTCCAGACAATCAATTGTCATAGGAGAAGCAGTGTTAGAATCAGGCAATGCAATTTAGATAAATAAAATACATAAATATAAGTAAACTAAATACATAACGAACATATACATATATACAAATATTATTCAGAAGGAGATAGGTATAGTGATTTAAGTTTAAGTTTAAAGTTGGTGCAAACTTAATAGAAAATGGTAGATCATTCCAGAGACGTATAGCTTCCACAGTAAAGGAATTTGAGTAGAAAGACGTAGTGTGAGAAGGAATCAGTAGAGAGTGATTAGCAGAAACATTTAACATCAAACTGTAATAAAACTTTACATATATATATTTCAGCATATACATATTACAGCTACAGCTATATTTCAGTTACACACCGCATTCGAAGTCATACCCCAGATTATACGTCAATTAAAACACACGTGACGTATAGTAGTTCCATTTGCGTCAATTGAACAGTAGTTACGCCACCATATTTGGCTTATTAAAACTTTTATTGTCACGATTGGCATCTGTGTTAATTGTTCATTACAATGTTGTCCAATGTATCACATTTTTAAAAATCTTCTGACCGAACATTTTATGACAAAACAAAATATCTCTTATTAATATGTATGTATTTAAGTATATATTATTATTTATTTTATGTAATGTATGTATTGTGTATATTTAGTTATTATTATTTTTTTCACGTTGCAACAAATATCATCGCTCACACCGACAAAGGTTAGCTAGTAGATAACGCCGACGGCATTAAGCTCGCCTATGTAAAAAAAAAAAGTTTTATTTTTATGTATTATTATTATTTGGAAGGTTCGAATTTCGTCATTAATAAAACTCTTTATTTGACAAAATGGTACATAGGCGAGTTAATGACGTCGCTTTATCTACCAGCTAACTTTTGTCAATATGAACGGTGATAGACTGGTGTAATGATAAGATATAAATAAATAAATTGAATATATATATATCTAAATCATGCCCGGGCGCTACTCACACAGGGGCGCCAAGTGGTCCGTAAAACAAAAAATTGCTGGATTCTTTTTTATTTATATTATAATTGATTTCTGAAAAATATATTTTAAATTTAGTGCTAGTGTTGAATTTTTTATTTATATTATAATCGATTTCTCAAATTTATATTTTTCTGTTACATTTTTCTGTTACGCGTCACATTTTTCTGTTACGCGTCACATTTTTCTGTTACGCGTCACATTTTTCTGTTACGCGTCACATTTTTCCGTTACGCGTCACATTTTTCCGTTACGCGTCATATTTTTCTGTTACGCGTCACATTTTTCTGTTACGCGCCATATAAGTAATACTTTTTTCAAATCGCTGTATCTCGAGAATCGATGACGTCAGCGCGATCATATAAAGGGTTATTCTGATCAGAATTTGGGTCTATTCGATTTTTTTATTAATATGCGAGTATATTTTTACATTAACTGTATATAATATTAAATATAGTCTTCTGGGGCGTCTTTTTGTGATTCAATACAATTAATTTCATAAATTATTGTAGCAATACACGTGTAATATCTTAATAAAGACTGAAAACAAATGACAAAGGTGAGATATAATCATATACAGGTATAAAATTACAACAACACTACAGGTTTTCATTGTTTCAGCTGATAACAAGTGCCAAGCTGTCGTGTGAAGAAAGGAGCAAACGCGAGAACAATAGAACCTCCTTCCTTGTGATGTTGTGTCAGTAACTTTTGTGATACCCGCGCTTCGTTGAAAGAGCCATCGTAGGGTCAATTGTTACAGTTTACCGGCGCTTTTCTTTCTAGCGCAAAACGTTCTAAATAGCATTTAGTAAATTTTGAGAAATATGTAAACAATCTTTTACAATTAAGACAAATTTAGTATATGTATTAATTATTATAATAAATAAAATAAAAATAAAATGTATGTACATATATATGTATAAATAGGACGTCTTATTGATAAATATACTATACGAAATAAAATAGGATAAGATGACATTAGGAAATATTCACAAATACTAATGCTAGTTTTCTTTAACTGTCAATTTGACAGTTTATTCATTAATCTCACAATTTAAAATTTCATTATTTGAATTTAGAATTTGCGATTAATAAAAGTCGCTTTTGTTAATGAAGTATTGAAATATCGGCTCTAAGTTTAAACTTTAAATTATCCTCTTCAGGAACAATTATTTTTTAAATTGAATAATCATCAACCAACCAAAAAAATTACTTCTCTTATTGAGGGATTCTGCAATGAATAATTTTTATCAAATTTTTTTTCTATTAATTATTGATAGTAACTATAATTATTAAAAAAAACCGAAACGTCCAATTACGTGGCTAAGGGCGTGAAGGTTGAATTAAATTTATGCAAATTAGAGCATTTCTCTCGAAGACGGCGCATTTTGTGTCATATCTCTCGCCTTTTGTGTGGAGTTGCGTCGCTCGCCCGCAGCACGCATGCCTCAGTCAGTCAGTAGTGACTGTCTGCCGATGTACGAAGATGTTATTTTATGCGCGAATTTCTATTGATTTTTCGTTTAACGTTTAGAGGAACGACGTGTAGTTGATTGGACTAAAGCATTTAACAAACTGAATGAGTGTGCCTTTTTTATGTAAACGAAGTGCTTAGTGTTGTATTGATTCGCCGGTAAGTAGGTCAATTTTTTGGTTAAAGTATGAATTAAAAACTCGCATTTATTTTGTTCAGCGTTCGGAGGTTGAATACGTGCCATGTGATATTTACTAATATATTTTTTGCAAACGTCGTATCTGGTACGAAGTAGATTTCGCGACTTATTTATAAAACAATATCGTAAATCTTTGAATATATTCGTACTGATAATATCATTTATTAGAATCACTGCATTACCTGATTTTATATTAAATATATTAAATTTTTTAAGATGCTTGTAGCCAATGGAGCAGCGGACTGTATTTTTTATAATGAAACTCTTTAAAACTGTATTTACACTATTATATTATCCCTTATAATCTAATCGCAAACATCCATTCCCATTCGCAACCAACATCGAAAATCCCCATTCGCTCGTCTCTCGCATTCCTCTGTTCTTTCATTTTAAATTTAAAATTGACATTTATTTATAAAAATATATACATTATTTACCATTGACGAGTTTCCTATAATTCCTTTTCGTCATATGCCTTTATGAAATCTCTATACATTATATGTCCAAGAGCTAGAAATGCCTATGTGAAATATAGATTTTTTACCTTTTAAATGTTTACTGGCTGTATATATCTGAAAACGTTAAATAACCCTTTTGTTCAAGAAACAATTTATTATTATTACTATAAATAAAGAGTGGAGTCTGTACCACCACTTTCAAAGTTACGTTTTGGTATCAATCCTGTCAATCTGGACGAGGTGCACCTAACATCAGGCACTCTGGTCGTATGTCAGACTACAATAAATTGTAAATGGATTATACAATTATTTACCACAGTTATTTTATTAACAACATAAGTAATGGAAAATAAATGTAGAACACATTATTTACATTTGGTTTATTTTGATATTATCTTTGTTCTTATGTAATTGTTATTAATGATAAGAAATATTAAACTGTATTAGGGCTTTGTATAAAATAGACAATACGGCGTTAAAATGAACAACAATAAATAATATTATAATTGTATATTATTTTGTACAAAAATAATTTGTCTAAATATTGGTCAATGATAAGTTAACACACGCAAGTTTTATATTGTTCTAAAAATATACTAGAGAAGAAGTCAGGAACTAAATTGATACACTATTAGATTTGGTCAAGGTAACAAATAACAATTAAAAATATATGTCCTCTCTAAGCATTGACCATTGGAAGACCTTAAAAAATTAATTTACTGAATACGTTTATCATTTTAAGATGGAAATCTACAAATAGGCGGAAATTTAAAACGAAATAAAAATTAGTTAAAATTAATGAAAACAAATGACTAAACATTTCCGAGCGAACATTCGAACGAATTTTCTTTTGTTTCGTTGTTTTGAATATCGAATGAAAAAAACAAAAGAAGAAATGTCGATAGATTGTTACCTACAGATTTATATCGATTCCTACCATATTTAAAACCGATATTAGTAAAGTCAGGCTTCATACAATAAACTAAGGTAGGTGCAATCTAGTCCACCCTTTGAAATAAATATGATAACCTAAGGTCATGTCAAAAAAGCTACAGATATTATTTTATCATACCAATTAAATTATTTCTTTGTTAGTCTGTAATTTTGATTTATAACACACTATTGTCTATATAATAACAAAGTTACATTGGTACCGGTTGAGATTGAGACCTCAGCAATAATCGATCTTCTGTATAAATAATGGAGATATATTGGTTCCTTTTTAGGGCAAACGTTACGCAATGAGGGGAATTGGAACACGTAAATTAATGCGGTCGTAGAAACCTTTTTGTTTCTACTTTTATTTACCTACCTAGTGTTAGAGTTGCCTGTTTTTAACATTAAATAATTATTATTGTAATATACATTATGTCGTTTTAAGCGTGGTTTGTTAAAATATATTCATTAATTAAATAAAAATTTAAACATAGAGACAAATCTATTAATACTATTTGATAATGAAAACTTCTTCAAATTTTTTAAAATATTTTTATATTTAATATTTCCCCTAAACACAGGAAAATTAAACTGTAATTAACTAGCAACACTAAATGTAAAAATTTGTCAATTGAATTCTATTCCATTTTCAAATGTGAAACGTAATCTTGTTCATTTGTTTTTGTTAATGTTATATTATGTCAAAAATAGCGTCCGCCATAATTGGGCGCGTAATTGATAATTTAGTTACGCGTGTATATAATAATAATTATATATGTTTATAATAATTTCAAATTAAAAACAAAGTAAATAAACTGACAACGATTGACCTCGCAATAAAACACATTTCATTGCGTTATTCCAAACCCGTATTATAAACACCGGATTTATAAATTTATGTAACAATTTTTATCGTTTTTTAATATTATCTAAATAAATTGTTTATTAAGCAATTTGGACTTTAGCAGCTTTCAGTTGCATTTTATGAAATGAAAATAATTTATAAACATACGCCCCTATAATTGTGTACTTCGAAGAAGACCACAAGAAATAAAAAAGAGTTGAATTTTAATTCAGAAAAATAATTAATAACACTAGTTTACAAATTAAAATAAAAGTCGTGTCCTTTCAATGTATTCCATATCGTTGTATTTAGTAGTAACAACTAAACGCAAACATATATTTATTTTATTTCTATCACGTCTATAAATCAAGTTCTTATTACATCTTATTTTCAAACTACCCATAAGTTGGTTTCGATTTTATTTTAAAATTTTGATGCTGTGTAGTGTTTAGTTAAATAAATATTTGTTTTAACAATGTCAAAAAGGTTGTGTAAAGTACATATAATATCTAAAAAAGGATATCCGGAATCACCTAAAGATGCATATTTTGGTTATTTCAAAATGACGTGTTAAATTTTTTTTAATAATTTTTCTGAAACTCAGTGCACCTCAATTGTTAAGAAAAGAAAAGTTTCCTTTGAAGGACAAAAACCTTGTAAACTAGTGTAATCAATAAATTATGGATTACTAAATTAGATTTAATTCGCGTTACACGAAGCCGTATATATACGTATATACTCTATATTCTTTATTGTTATGCTGACAGAGATAGCAATATTGGATAATTTAAACATTTCTTTGATCTTCTTCTGTTTACCCTTCTTTGACTTTACTTAATATTTATTTGAATTTATACTATACATGCCTATTTCAATCTATCTCCCGTCTCTTTTCCACACAGTTGTACAGACATATTATCGTACTTATGTATAAATATATCAGAGACGTCATATCGTACGAAATATGTGCGCAATATACGTCCGCTCATGACTGCTTCCTTCATAGAATAATGCGTAACCAGATAAGACACAATATTCGATATACAATTAAATATATAAACACTTTTCCTTATCCAATATCTTGCTACTATTTCATTATATTAATGTTAAGAAATATAAAACGAATTGAGACAACAAATTGTACAAAATGAATTTCAAATAAACGTTTTATTTATTTAAAAATGAAGAGATAAATAAAAGGAATCCAATATCTTTATGTATTTTCTCTAGTATATTATAACGTTATAAAAACAATCCGAGGTTCATTGATCAAACAAATATTTCCTTTGTCAACTGTTTGGGGTTAAATTCGCGAATGTTTATTCCAGTGATGCGTCATTTTGTAGGAGCTATAGACAGGTAAACAATAAAAAGCAAAAATAAACATACTGTGACTCTTTATTGACGCATCGACATCGACATCGACACGGCCCGCACAAGTCGGCACAATCGATACATATCTTTTGTGATCACGAAACAACAATAAATTACTTTTTACCTCCACTCAATGTTCTTCGGAGAAAAGCCGAGCAAAACAAGCCCCACCCACCTGCACCAGTCACTCGTGGCCACCACGGCCTTCCGCGCGTACCAACATGGCCCTAAGCTATCTATCACCGTCAAACTATATCAAATACCAATCCAATATTAAAATGGATATTTCTAATCACGACATTCCAATTAGAGCACAAAGCGTTTGTCTCAGAGAACGACCCAAATCTCAATATGGACGTACGGTCAAGAGTGCAGATCTAAATCAACCGCAAAAACAATTCCGCTCCAGGCCTCAGACATCGATTGACCCAAAACGTAGAGTGTCCTACAGGAAGCCCAGCTTTGCTCCCGTCAAACCGCAAAACAGAAAACCACCAGCCGTCAAACGACCTTGCGCTTTATCCGTACAAACGCTTTCTATTCCTATGAAATATGCAGACGATTCTAATAAGACGAAATATTCAACCTCCAATCGCCTTCATTCATATAACAGTGAAAACAAAATTAAGTCAACTCTCCCAAAACAGGTCAGTGAAAAGAAGTCCTGCGAAGACACTCACAGAAAGGAAACGGAGAACAAGCTGTTGCTGCAGATCAGTGAAGCCGAACAAATAGCCGACTTTGAAAGGATTCTTAACTCTAATGCGATATTGTCGGAACGAGCGCGCGGACATGTGTGGCGCCGCACCAGACGCATTCCTTCCACGGCCGACGCACGCCCACGCTCCAGCTATTCGCTGCACGCCGTAAGCGAGACATACCACTACCTCTTTCAGCAGCATCAGGAATCGCTGCAACCACTCATCGATAGCTACAGACAGGGGAAGTTGCTAACATCTGATCAGAGCATCACTTGCCGCGGTGTGCCTCATAGCATTCTTGGTAGAAACTGGTACGAAGAACTGCAAGATCTCTCAGAGTTTTATGATGATGACAAAAATCTGCAAGAAGAATTAGAGGTTATTACAGATCAGTTAATAACAAATGATATTAAAGCCAAAGAGGAATCCGATTCTTGCGCGACGAATAAAAATTTTAACTTAAATTTATCTAATCTTATCAGCCTACACGTCACCGGTGATAGTTACGCGCCACTCTCAGACCGCGACGAGTCTGGACCATCGTCTGAGATAGAACAAGTCTTCAGTGACCAAGTGACGAACGAGGGAAAGGAATGGCTGGCCCCGATTATGAGCTCTAACTCGGATGATTCGAGACAGAATTCCCAGGAGAGAGACAACGTGGACAGCCTCACGCGGGACTTCACATCGGTGAATCTGCAGGAGACTGCGAATGTACCAATAATCACACTGAGTAACTGTTGCGAAGGTTGCTCAAGGACAGAAGCGCCGGACAATACGAGCTTAACAATTCACCTGTCCGTGCCCTCTATACAAAACGTTGATGAATCGAGACCACCAATAATACGATAACCGTTTCACTATATATTAGATAACGACGTTGTTTTGCGTTCAGTAAACATAAACAGCCTGACGAGTAATCGGCATTTGAAAATGCTCGCGTTAGAGTCGGAACAACACGTGCAGCCGCCGAAGGAAGACAGGATGCCGAAAGTCGACATACCTGCCAGTTCGCAGAGAACGCTGACCAGATCGAGCGCGATAAGTCAGAAATCTGTAGAGATAATGGTCCATCCAGAGGCTTCCAATAATCCGTTGCATAGATCTAAGTTAGCTCCATCCAGGTCGACTTCCGAACAATCGTCTGAAAAGAAAGTGCTGAGTCTTAGGAAAACAAAGAACTCGTCGATAGAGTCCACAGTGAGCCTGCCCAACCAGAAGTCGTTGGAGAAGAAACACGGCACTCTGCGACACCAGAAAGCGATAAGCGCTCACTCAGACATAACACTCAGTACGCAGCAATCTATAACGGACGATAGAAAAGCGCTAAGGGAGGCGTTATATCAAGGGATTTTTCATAGACACAGAAGAACAATATTCGCTGTCGGATCATTTCTAAGGATGCTGAGAAGTAAGACGTCTAATTATGATTCAATAAGATCAGATTCCGATGAGATATAGCGTCCTTGAGCTGCGGGTTAGTGACTTTGAACAATTTATACAGACTAAAGAGTGAACATTGGTGCCACTGACTGATGTATGTGACCGAACATAGATCATGCTTTTTTAATGTTTTAGAGTTTTATACACGAATATAAAACATGTTAAAAATATTGTATTTCAATGATGTTTTATTTGAATTATGTTCCTTTTTTGTTTTGTAATTAATTACATTTTAATATGACCTAAGCAAAAAAAGAAAGACAATGGCAAGAGGTAACATTGTTCGTGTATATTCACGACAATATCTAGTAATTGTAAAGGGTAAACAGAGCTTCGGAAATAGAAATGTGATTATAATTATGCCTCTTTCTTTAGTTGATTTTACTATTGGGTAAAGTTTTTGCTGAAAGATTCCTAAGTCATTAAAACTTTTCCGTTCGTCTGACTCGACTGTTTTCTACCTAAAAACAAAAGCATAAATTTGTTTTTTTAATGTCTCAATTTTTTTTTCTGTAACCAGTCTGATATTGAAATAAAATTCTATGGATAGTAGGTATGTTTCTTCTCCAGCTTTGTTTTCTAATGACCATCAAGTCAATTAACTAAGTCGCAATTTGGGAATCAACTTGGACGCAGACCTTCGTATAAATATAATCAAATCGGAATTTATCTTCTTATATACCTATATATTATTTATATCTAATATGAATTCATAATATAACCAATTGGAAAATCTAGTAAACGATACATAAATGTATTTACTAAACTAAGTTTGATGACGTAAATCGGTGCCCTTTATACAATATTCAGTTTTCCTCAAGGTCATAGGTAATATTTGTGACGTCACATGTATTGGTATTTCCTTCCTTATTTTACAGCGCACATATATCTTATATACATATATTTATATATTTATTTCTTAATAATACTAGTGATGAGCAAAATTGGTCTTGGTCTTGCAGTCTTGGTCTTAGTCTTGCGAAAAAGACATATCGAATTGTCAGTTTGTAAATTATTTTTAATTTATAATTATGACCATCTTCAAAAATAAAAAGACATAAAATGAGCAAGACCAAGACTAAATAAGCAAGACCAAGACCAGACATATTTGAGCAAGACCAAGACCAGACATATTTGAGCAAGACCAAGACCAGACATATTTGAGCCAGACCAAGACCAGACATATTTGAGCAAGACCAAGACCAAGATTGTCCAAGTTTTGGTCTTGGTCTTGGTCTTGCTTTGCTCATCACTATATAATACAGTAAAAAATACAGAGTAAGCGAGTAAGAAGAGATGGCAGCCTTATCGTTAAGAAGCGATCTCTTCCAGGCAACCAGCTTTGGCATGTAGAATAGTGCAAAAAAGAACAGCGTGAAGTGCAAATAGAACAAATATTCTATATTATTTATGTTTCTTAAGAATGATCGGTATCTTTGTTACAACGTCTTGGTCAGAGTCGGCTCCATCAACCTGAACTTCTTTATCTTTTATTAATGGCCTCAGATATCTATTAAAGACAATCCTGTCAATGTCGAATAAAAAAAACACAGTCTAACTTATAAAATATTTTTTTAAGCCTTTTTATCTACATTAGTTACATTCGGAGTAAGATTTTAAAGTTTCTACTTATTTTGTTTGTTTAGATGCTTAACTAGTAAAACAGACTGTTAGATTGTAGTTGCTATTCCCTCTAAAAGTACACGTGGCAATTTTCAAAAAGATACAGATTTTGTAAGTATATAAGCGATAGAAAGAGAAACGATCGCGGCATCGTGAACGGCAAAGCAGATATCTGCATCTCTTTCACACATGCCTCAACTTCGATAAGAATATAGTTATCCCTTTCTAATGATTGTTTCTTACAGTCCAAAGTCCAATCTGTATCCATTTGAAGATTGTTTGTAGTTAAATTAACATTAATAATAATGGGTCATAAAACTCCGTCTTCCATATAAGGTAATAATGTAATGAACACGTCCAGAGAGAATGCATAATACATCCATAACGGGACGTCGAAAATACGAAGGAATATATCTTTGTTAAGCGCTCACAACCAGTGAAATGATTAAATTATTTATGTTTTTACCCGCGGCTTCGCTCGCATTTAAGTCATGAAATAAGTATCAGAGATCATTTCAATAGAAATAAATCAATATGATTCCAAACAGCAGAAACTATAGTTAGTTGGAAACTATAGTAAAACAACATTTTTTTTTAAATAAAAAGTATCCTATGTTCCTTCTAGTGCCTCCAAAAATATGTGTACAAAGTTTCATGATGATCGGTTAAGTAGTTGTTGCGTGAAAATGTAACAAACAAACTCACATTCAGATTTATAATATTATTATTATTATTATTTGTTTTGGGTTAGATTCTTACAGGTTTATTCTATCCTTGTCCTTATAAATACCTAAAGTTTACTTCATTGTATTTCCTTTATATATAGCGACTCTAGTTCCTTTACGTAAGTGCTAAAGTCTAGAACTAATGTATTGTTACAGACTGCTCCTGTGAACACGAGAGTAACAACAAATTACGTAGTGTAAACCCCATTTAACTCCATTACTTGACACTGGTCCATACACAGCATCACACCTACTCTCCATAACGACAACAATACGTCATTATTACGCAATAAATAAAATTAATAACAACTGCAGCTGTGTACATTCTTTATATTTTATTATCAGTTTTTTTCTCTCCATTTAACGACAAGTCTTTTAAGTGTCGCTATATAGAGTTTGGACTGTATTTGCTTTCTTCTGATTTAATAATTTGACCCATTTACTTATCGATTGTGTGGTATCTTTATTGAGACAGTGATTTATGGGCGAAAATAACCTTTTTTACCTTTGTCCTAATTTCTGTTAAACTAATATTTTATATTTGAGATAAGTTATTAATTAAATTTTACTTTGGTCATCATTTATTACATTAATAAACTTTACAAAGTCATATTATAGTTGGTTCAATGATCAATATTGACTCAGTTATAATTTTTTTAAAAAAACAACTGTCATAACAAATTCAATTGTTTATGCTTTTTTTATTTCTAAACGCACGACTTACATTTTAAAACAATAATAAGACAATAACAGGGAATATATTATACAGCATTTAGTACATTAGTTGTTTTTCATGTATGTTGTTTAAACAATTAAAATTAAAATGAATGAAACAATTAAAAAAGACGTAAATACCATTCTGAAAGTAAAATTTCAGTGATCTTAGCATCTGCTAAGCTTCTTTAAAGCCGGATTATATTAATGAAACTAAACGCGATAGTAAGCCGCATAGTGTTTTAAATTAAGACAATATAATTCGAGGATGTGCTACGGAAATATAGGCAGAAGTTATTTCACATTTGAGGGAGTTTAATTTCGAACACACATAACTGACCCATTTAAAACAATTAATCTGTACATCTACAGGCTTTTCCATATTAAAACAAAATCAATATTCGAGCCAAACTAGCGAAATAAGTAATGTAACATCGCATGTATGTATGTACTAACTTATTCTAGATTCAGGTCATAGGTGTATGCCCTATAGTCTCCATTTATAGCTACACTGCACGACTGAATTTGTGTTATTTCAAGCTTTTTTTTTTGTAAATTGGACATGAATTTTTAAATATATTTTTTGAATTTAAAAAAATTTAGACTGATATCAAAGGAAAAACTTTTACACACGCTTCGTTGGGCAAATAAAGGATTTTTTAAATACTATTTGAATTGTATTTTCGAGAAATTTAAGATGATAATTTTCATATTTTTATAATAATACAAAAAAAAACAACAAAATTGTCCGATACTAACACTGCTTCTTCTATGACAGTTGGTTATCTGGAAGAAATTACTTTCAGTGATAAGATCGCCAATTGCTCTAAATTTGTTTCTTATGAGTTAAATTGTATTATTATTATTTTCTATAGGATTTATTGTTATTATTATTATATGCCTGGACACATAATTGACATGGACGTCAGTACGGAAATCTCATTATAGTTATTATAGTTATTTTAAAATTCATGTCCAAAATAACTAGTATTAAGAAAGCATATTAGGAGCTTATAAGAAAAATTAGAATGTTTTTTATTTCAATGTTGTTTAGAATTTAAGACAAATATGAAATTAATATATTAGGCGGTGAGTCCACGTTGTTTTTCACACATTTTTGGAAGATGTTTATGCACTTTTTTATATGTATATAAATATATAAATAAATGTAATATGTATTTTTACAAACAAATTAATGATACAGTAATTTTGTAAACAGTTTTTATATGAAATTATTGTTTGATATTTATGTATTAGAAACTTGACAGTTTAAAGTCGGTCTTATACAAATTTTGTTATTACATTTCAATATATAAATATTATAAAGTTTGATTGCAGTTGTCTGAACTCATTCAGTATATCGAAGCCAGTTTGCGTGTTTAATGTTTATGTTTTATTCCCGAAGTGATCACAAATCGTCTAATAATCACTAGCTAGCTTTATTAATAAATTTTACTTATTTGGTTTAGAATTAAGTTAAAAATAATGTTTAATATGTTATATTATAATTATTTGTTTATTATGATGGGTTAAAATTTATATTAATTTTATTTTATATAATAAATTAATATAACAATGCAACAATTAAGACTGCCTAATGTAATAATTGTTAGCGGAATATTCGGGTCTGAAAATTGTTTAAATAAAATGCATTTTTAACTATAATTTTTGTTTTCTTTCTCACCCCCCTCCCCTCATATTTTACCATAAATAAAATAATTTGAGGCACTAAATGATAGATGAGGAGTGATAGATGAATATTTTAAACTTACTAATAATACAAAGCAAAATATTACTATTTTATGTTGTATCTAATCAGTCTATCTAGTTGTAAATAAATTTTGCTGCATAAAATGAAATAAAATGCAATTTAAATGCAGATTCTACACTCGAGTAATGATTACAGAACAATCTACGCTCGAGCGTCGTTTATGAATATTAGTTTAAAAATGATTTTATATAAATCACTTGTAAATGGTATATATATACCACATCCAGTCTACAACCACTGCCTATCCCATTAAACCTATCTTTTAAACATCTAAATATAACACAAACTCTTATTACTAGCAAATAAAGCTCAACTTTATGTAAAAAAAACATTAATTAGCTCACTTACGACCTTTATCTATTTATAGCTGTTGACCCTAATAACAGACTAGAAATAGGTGAAAATAGGTGAAATAAAAAAAAACTGATTCATTTGAACCATAGTTAGAAGCCAGTGGATATAGCTCGTATCTAAAATGGTACTAATGTATGTATGTATTTAAATAAACGGTATGACCTGAAAATGTAATATTAAGTAATATAAATGGACTTCTCTGACATAATGTTTTTATACCAAATTTCATTTGTTTTGAATTTACAAGACGTAAAAGGTGTCCCGTTTCTTAACGTAAATCATGGACATAGAAAATAGTATAAATTGAAATTACTGGTAAAACAATAAAAATTCAAAAAGTTTAAGTCATAGGGTGGGGCACGGGAACCTCTCACATTTAAAAAACATGCCAGTGTTCCCGATTGGAAAACAATTTTGTCTTGGGTGCGCAAATTTAGCGCAACAGGATCTACATTTAGTGTTTGGAGAATAATTTTTTTTATATCTCTCATAGCTTTCTTTTAGCAACGTTTTGAAATATGTGAGATCCCCATGCCCCCACCCTATGGTTTCAGCAATTACGACAGTTAGTAAATAGAAAATTCGTGTGTAAAACGATATTTTCTTTACGTCATAGGGTGACCATCATCTAATAAATAATTACAGTATTTTCAGAAATATGTCTACGAGAATGGGCGCGCAACTAAAACACCTAGTATAATGTCATTAGTGAAATCCTAACATGAATAATTGAATACGAAAAAAAAACGATTCCAACAAGTGTAAAACCGTCCTAAGGTAAAGTCTAGATTGAATTACTTCATTAATTGAACCTAATGGACTATGCCTTATACTACATGTTAATTTAAAAGCGAATGGCCGCCTGTGTGGACGCACCCATATTGAATTAGTATCGATAATGGTGGAGTAATTGAATCAAGTTCTTTTTTAATACTGTTTACCTTTATTCCATGATAATAGAATGTATAGGCCTTCTAATGGTATACTTAATTACGAATACATAATAAGTATTGTGTTATCGATTTTTATACAAAAACAATGTCAATACTTTATATAACCAATTGGGATTCAACTAACTTTCAATTGGCTTTTGAATCAAAGTGAAAGTAATTTATTAGCACAGCCATTAAAGGCGTGCACTTGCTCATCGTTAGACTCTACCATGACTTCGGAAAGACGTACGACGAGAAGACCACAAGAAACTGGTCAATTATAGCCTGTATATAAATTAACAAAAAATAAATTGTCTGTATGTTGGTGTGCTTGAATTATATACTCAGGTACTAGCTTTATTTACACTAATCGTATTACATTTATAAAGATGCTTTAAGCTAAGCAAATATGTACTTACTATCTATGTCTACTGTCTCGTCATATGCCTTTCTGAAATCTCCATAGATTCTGACTACGCGAAATAATGATCTTATATATTGATTGGACGCTCTGGTAGTGTTTAAAAAAGGTATTTCAAATAAAACAATAATCTATTTCTAAATGTTTATAGTGACTTTTTATTTCATTCGAAGCATACAATCGTATTAATTTATACAAGAATTACATCATATATTATTTATTTATGTACAAAATTATATCTTAGATATATGCATGTATATTATATATAAAAAATATCAGCCAAATTAAAACACTTTGGTTTTTAGCTTAGTTTAGTTTAGTTATACTAAGAAATGTATTTCTCTGTAATAACTACATCTAATTCTGGTTTACATTTCATACAAATTTTATTTTACAATTACAAATACATTTTTTATATAAGGAAATGTCTTCAGATAAAAGTCGTGTCCTCTGTACCGGCTGCACTGGTTCAGGCATTCTACATTAGTGAAAGAAATTGCTGTCAAAGTGAGAGTTCTGCTACTGCATACGCAACGCTACGCTACGCAACGCAACGCTACGAATTTAGTAAGGTTACTAGTGAAAGTTGATATGAACCGATTAGATCAGAATTTAACCAAATTTGCATGAAATATAAACCAAATTAGACTCGTTATTAATAACTATGTTAATATAGATATCGTATAAAAAATAATTTTGAGAATTTACTAGTAAATATATTTTATAAGTTCGTAAATTCAGTAAGGTAAGGCCACACTTAACGAACCACATTCAGTGTGGACGTACACTTAATTTTTTTTTCTACAAAAAAAAAGGTTAATCCCAATTGGGCCGAAAAATTCGTCCCAAACAATTAAATTCCACTTTGGACAATTGGGTGAAATAAATCATCTACAAACATGTAAGAACAGAACTAAAGGACTAGATCGTCACTTTATATTTTTTTAAAGTTAGAAAATAAAAACAATTTAATAAACTTTCTTTACATAACATTTTTTTAAATTATCACATTATTTTTATATTCTGTGGTGTAAGCACTGCTTCACTATGTAGTTGGTTCGGTCTCCCGAGCTAGGTTCGGTTAACAATTAAATATATAATTACACACAATAGCTTCAACTCTAATTAATTATAAAGCCTCATAATACCTTAATTAAAAGGGAAAGCTCTCACTAACACGTCCCATGGGCCGAATAAATGGGACGAATATAAACACATTTAAAAATATATTTTCTTATTAAAAAACTTACATAGAATATTCAAACATAAATTCACGCCCGTATCCTACAAGGGTTGGCAGAGAAATGGACATACAACACAGCACCTCTAATCTAATGTCTCCTTCAGCCCTTGTGTATAAAAACGTGATTTTTTCTTCGACAATATTATACAAATATTTGGTGTTATTAAGACGGAGATCATTATCTTATAAAACACAGATTAATTTCGCCGCTAAAACGACCGTTATCACCAATTTATTTTTTTTAAATATTGGAACGAATCGATCCTTGGTCGTTATTCAGCGAAAGTAATCTATTTACATATAATACATAAACTATCCATATAAACAATAACAGAAAACGATCACAATTCCTACATATGTACGTATACATAAAGTATTTAAAAATTATAACTACAATGTAAACTCCATATAACAACAAAATCCTTTAAGCGCGAATTTATTTGACTTGGTTTAAACAATGATACAAACAATAACGACAAGAATACGTCATTATAATACATATGTATTATAATAGTAAAATATAATCTCTCCATTAAGCGCCAACTCTCAATTACGCCGTAAAATGCATACTCCTTAAGTCCATACCAAATCCATACTACTTAAGTGTCGCTATACATAGAGTTTACGCTGTATATTATGTTATTATGAAAAGAAATATAATTTTATTATCTACATTATAGCATTAGTAATAACATATTATAATATAAAACGAGTTTTTATTTTTATTCTGTAATTGCGACAACCCTACTTAATTCAGGGTTAAATCTTAATTTATTTTCCAATTTATTATTTCCTTTAAAAGCAAAAATTACACAATTAATGTAATATTTTTCCCTCTATCTTTCCCCCGATCAAATTATAACGGGCAAATCTAATGTCTTTTTAAACACATAAAAACGGGCCGAACTGAAACGACCAAACAGAAACTGGCCTAATCGAGGTCCATTACACACTACTACATTTTACGTCACGTTTTCTTTTTCCCTTTACCGTCGTCGACGAATATGCTTTGGAAGTCTGTTAACAGTATGTCCACGACATTGTTTTGTTGAATGCAGTCTATGGCTATGTTATGGGCTTGTTCCGCCGGCGCCCAGAGTAGTGTTGGGCCGAATACGATAGCTAAATTAGCTGTATGCATCCTATTACTCTCACTGTAAGTTGTTACTCTGAAAAAAAAAACCTCAAAATTAGTACCTACTATAAATCCTTACTAATATTATAAATGTGAATGTGTGATTTTTGAGTGAATAAATCTTTCAATATATTTTATTTATTTAAAAATTACCTTAATAAATGCTGCAACAAATATTTGAGTGTGTCCCTATTGCAAGCCGGCAGTGATTGTATTATCTCTCTAAATTCTTTGATCTTCGCTTCCTTTGGTTTTATTGCTGAAAATATCATTACATATATATTATAGCATTGTTTTAATTAATTTAAATTGCTTAAAATAAATATATGTAACACGGGGCTGTGTTCGAAGACACGAGCGATGATGATATCAGAGAAACAAAGTTGCAAAGAATGATGTATAATGTTAAAACGCACACACGAGATGGCAATGACAGATCGATGGGAACAGACACGCTGGCTTCACAACCTCCATCTGGGAAGCAGTGTTGCCCACATTCCTACTGTACAATACTTTTTAAAAATAGGCAAAGGCTACACATAGATATTGTTACATGTACAATCGACAATCTTCAAATGGATACAGACTGTAAGAAACAATCATTAGAAAGAGATAACTATATTCTTAACATGTCGAAGTTGAGGCATGTATGAAAGGGATGCAGATATCTCCTTCACCGTTCACGACACTACGATCGTTTCTCTCTCTATCGCTTATATACCTACAAAAACTGTATCCATTTGATTATAATCGCCGTCTTTACTTTGACCACTATAGTATAATATAGGCATATACATAGAGTGGTAGTTAAGCTATTAGCCTGGGGTAGTACCACCACTTTATCTACTGAAGTGACTCCTGAAGCCGGCATAGTGGAAGTAAATGTTACACTCATGAATACTCACAACAGGCAGCTAATATCCTATCGAAAATCTTGCAAGGTATTAATGGCTCTTTCAGCTCCCTAAAGAACAGTTTCAGTGATCCTGTCAACACGTGTATATCCGGATAGTTTTCCATTACGGATAAATTATTCTGATCGATCTGTAACAAAAACAATAAACATTAAGTTTTTTCATTACAAATCTCTTAATCAATCTTAGATTAGAAATTAAATTCAAAATTCATGTCACATAGGCTTTTTTGATTCTTAATCATTGTTAAAAAGGTATATGACGAGAAGAAATCACAAGAAACTCGCTAATCATAACCTATAATTAGTTGTTTCAGGCGTTACTTTGCGGAAATCCATATTAAAGGAAATTATTTAAAATTATTTTGCTTATAATTCCCGCTACATTAGGTCGCCACTTCACGTATCCTGATGATGCCACGTGAAGTGGCGAAACGCGTCGAGACAAGTTATTGAATGTTGGTGGAGATTATTTTCCTTCATCGACTTAATGTAGCGGGAATTATAAGCAAAATAATTTTAAATAATTTCCTTTAATCATAGCCTATACCAGTGGTCGGCAAACTTATTAGCCAGAGAGAGATTACATAAATATTAATACTTAATAAATATTTATTAATGCGGACAATAAAATAATTTGGGCCAGAGCTGCACTTTGCCGACCACTGGCCTATACGTTATAATATTAGTCTACATGTAGTTAGCTTAAAATGTAATTTATTTATTTATTTAGACACACACAAACAAACAGTTAACAAACCAACACATGAAAGTAACAACTACACTAGACTAGAGAAATAAAACTAAGTTTGTTAACCTAATAGTTGTGTTAGACATCTGAAGAAAACTATAATAAGGTAAAGGGCCCAGTTTCTGACACTTTAAGAGTGATTCTAAGATTATCATAGGATAACTTATAAAAAATTTAATGTGAATCAATAATGATTTATTTTAAAAATAAGTTGGCGATTTCTAACAGATTATATGAAATAAAACTAAGTTTATTTTAAAAATTAATGTTAACCTAATAGTTGTGTTAGACACACTCTTTGAAAATTATTTTTTAGAACTTTTATACAATAAAGTTGTTCGTGGAATTTTAAATTTTAAGGCCGTAGTTTTAACAGGTTGACTAGCTCTTACTTCTTTTATCGCTTGCTCTAACGCTTTATCATCGTAGCTTACTTTTTTTTTGAATCCCAAAAAATAAAAATAAAATAATATTAATAATAATAAAAGTATTTTATCATCAATGAAAATTATTATTCAATTAAAAACAAATTATTACCGTAATAATTATTTCAAAAATTAACAAAAGTGACATTTTGTCCACACTTGATATTTTTGTATTAAAATTAATTTTTAACAATAAATGATATTTTATTTACTCTACAAAATATTCAACATTAATTAATTACTGTAATTAAAGAAAATTATAAGACAAAGAATCACTATAAACCTAAATAAATATTTTTACATTTTATGGAGATGTGTTTTGCGCGCGAACTGCAAATCTAGTTGGTCGCGCCTGCACTAAAAATCGAGTTGGCCGCGCCTTATGAGTGTCAATAACTGCAACATGCCAATAAAATTGAGCCTAGTTATTGACACTCATATTTTAATAATAAAATATTGTTTTTAATGATATTTTAATATTTTATAGCGAAGAAAAGGCTATTATTAATCATACAATATATAATTATATATGTTTTTATACTTACACTGACTGTTAAAACGCGTATTCAATATACGGACACTCTTACGTCAATAACTTAGACTACAACTGAAAAATCGCTTCGACCGTCACTCAGGGCCTTAAATATATTTTTTTTGTATAAAGTTGTTTTGTTTATAACTATTGCTATTATAAAATCAGTACTTAATTAAATTATTTTACTTTTGAAAAAATTAATTAACTTATATAAGAAACAATTTTTCTTTAAATTGAAATTAAAGTGAAAAGTGTCAGAAACTGGGTCAGTGTCAATAACTGGGCCTTTTACCTTAATATACATTAATGATTAACACTAGATTTACCAGACCAAGGTTTGGTCTTGCAAGATCAAATTAAAATTCCTACTGCGTGTAACATTTTATTTTATTCTTTTAATCTTCTTTAATTGATAATAGAAGAATTGGTTTTATGAATTTTATATATATTTGTAACAAATATATACTTTTTTGGTTTTGATAGAAATAGGTATATTTAAGCTGGTAAATCTAGTGTTAAATACGAATGCCAGTCTGCTGCTCGAACATAGTGTTATAGGAAAGCCAAGTGCAAAATAGACTTGAGCTTCTCAGGCTTCAAATGGAATAATTAAATTTATTAATTTAATGTAAATAAAGCTAGTACTCAAGTATATAAGCACACCAACATACACACAATCATCTCAGTCACATAGGTTGTCATCAAGACAGTCAAGTCCATACCTCAAGTCTGATCTTCTGCACTTGACTGAGATTCCCGCTGGCTCTATACAACCCATCAGCACACATGTTGTCCTCGCATTTTTCAATCTCCTTTATGCAGGCGACGACAAAGTCCGGCACCCTGGGGCTTGTCGGCGGACACACCTCGTCTAGGTTACGACCGAACACTGGTTCATCTGAAAAAGAAATTTGGGATTTAGTGTTTCCTATAGAATTTATTTTACTTAACGACATTGTCTTAACACTAGATTTACCAGCTGAAATATACCTATTTCTACCAAAACCAAAAAGTATATATCTTTGTTACAAATATATATAAAATAATATAAAGTTCATAAAACTAATTCTTCTGTTATAGATTAAAGAAGATTAGAAGAATTAAAGATAATGTTAGATGCAGTAGGAATTTTAATTTGATCTTGCAAGACCTCATTTTGACTGGTCTGGTAAATCTAGTGTTAAAATAGTTTATATACAGTATGTCCTGTTTTCAACCTATGCCATGGACATAAGGACTAATCTTAAGCTAAAGTGTGGTAATAATTAAGACGTCATAAATTCAGTGTCAATGTGACACTCGGTCAGGGAATAATAATAATACAATTTCAAAAAATAGGAATGGAATTTATTTGACATGAGAATTGCGATTTATTTGACGTGTGAATTAAAATTGTATAATTTCTTATTAGACTGTTGTCGTCTGAATACTGGACATTGGTAGAATTGTCTTTAATAGATATCTGAGGCCATTAATAGAAGAAGAATAATAATACAATTTCAATTAAATATTTAGTTTTATTTACTGGGGGGCTACTCAGGCGTACGAACCTTGCGACGAAAATACGTACGTTTCCTGCTCAGGAATACTTATGGACCCGTAATCATTCACGAGATTACGGATTTGACAGCGACGTCGCGACGGATAGGTCACATAATGGTTATTTTACGGACATTTGACAGAACTTTTTACGGGCTTATATGTCAAAATTCACGTACACTACAGAGGTGACGGCCATATCACGAAACTTCGGACATGCCTGTTTCCAATTATTGAAGTATTCGTCAATTGAATAGAAGCATTTTAATTCCAAATATGTTTTTAATTAATTCTTTAAATTGTATTAGGCTCTTGTCACATTTAATCACTCTTGGCATTACTATCACAGACAAATATCTGCAAACAGCCGTCTCCACCATGCTGGCCAGATTACTAAGTCACTAAGTCACTTTACGAGTGTTACGCTTGATAGCTAAATAATATTCCTATCTATACTAATATTATAAAGATTTGTATTTTTATATGCTTGTAACGAATTGGCTCAAAAACTACTGGACCAATTTGAATGCTACATTATCACTGATCAATACAGGCTATATAAATTACAGGAGGAGGTCTCCGAACAGGCAGTGTCGTTGAAATATGAAACTACATTAAACTTCATAGTACTTTATATCTTCATTACTACGCGAACAAAGTCGGGGGCAACAGCTAGTAATATATATATATATAGCAATCTATTACAACAGTCTCGACTCTAATGTTAATTAATAAAATTAATTTGAAATAAATTCACTATTGTCGTCTCTGTTGCACAACGGTCGTAATCGCATACAAAGAAAGAGAAAGAATAATAACGCTCGATTTTGACGTGAAAATAATTTGTTTCAATTCAAGTCCCATTTGTCGGTTCTCAATTTAAGACAGGAACACATAGCTACCTTCAACAGATAATTTCTAAATATCAGATAAAATATGTATCTACTTTTTACGCATTTACAAAAAAAAACAACATGCAACTAACTATATAGTTTAGTATATTAAAAAAGAAAAACAAAAAAAACGATATCCCCCTATATCCCACCATCCACCGCAAAACTTACAAAGCTATAATTAAAATAAGTAAAATTTATCAAAGAACAGTTGTTCACGTGCTTTGAAACACACCTCGATAAAAACTATATACAACGCAAAGAAAAAAATTTTTCCAGGAACGCGTGTGCAAAAAAAAAACAAAATAAAACACCATAATAAAAAAATATACATATATATATAAACAAAAATAAACACATTTATATAAAACAAAAAAAAATCAATAACAATGTTTCCCCACACACACCTTACTTACCCATCACATTTTTTATATAATTTTTATTTTTCAAAAAAAAGTGCAAAATTAATCAAAACTATACTTCTATAATGAATTACTAATAAAGCCGACTATCCACCGAAGCATTTCGTCATAGATACGTATACATGTAATCAACCAATCGGTGGTTAATTAAACCAACACAGGAAGTAATTAATAAAAAGGTGATTAATCAAAGAATTCAACATCAAACACACCATACACTACTTTATTTGCAAATAAAAAACTAATATCTACAGAAAAAAAAAGCGTGAACCAAACTCAAAGTTTCCCAGCACGAGCGTGAACTTCCAAAGGAGCTTTCGTGCAAAGAACCTTAGCTAAGCGATTTCATATCAGACCTTTGTAGATTCCTTTCTTAATCAAAACCTCCATCGCGGGCCTTTTCGGGAAAAACTTCCTAAGTATACTCCTAACGTGAGATTTCTGAATGGACACTTCGGTGGTGTCGCTCAAATCCTCGTTACTACTGCCACCGGCTGAAAAGAAAAGCGTCCACTATAGAAATAAAAAAATATTACAATGTTTAAACGGAAGAAACAAAAGATATGTTCATGCGATAGGAAAGAGAGAGATAGATATAGTTCATTAGCACAATAAGAATTCACGCTTACTATGAGTTTCTGTTACCGTGACTTTACACTCACTACGGTCACGTGACAACAATCAGGTGTGATTGTATTTTTGACACCTAGTTAGTCACCATTTTTGACAACTGTCACTGTCAAAGATAAAAAGTCACGGCTACAATACATCATAGGGTTTTAAGTTTTAAAGTTACATAAACTAAGAAAATTCATATTAAAATCCGTACATTAAAACACATAGGCGAAGAAAAGATAAATAAATAAATCGAATATTCCTTGACCCGAAATCGGCTTAAAAAAACACAATCCCGCGCAAAATATACGCAAGACACATAGACACATTTAAAAAAGGAAGAAACGGTAAAAACAAATCTTTAATTATAACTAATTACCTTTGGATTAAATTTCGCTAACTTCGCTTCTGCTTTTTACTAAACACATTTTTACAAAAAAATATTTTAGATTTTATTAAATTAAAAAACGAAATACAATTGGATTAGAATAAACACAAATCTGTGCCTCGATTAAAAACAAAAACAAAGTGACAGTTAATTTGTTTTTTAAGGCGAAGAGATAACCGCCTATACAGCCTAGTCTTTATATAGTTATTTAGAAAAACATTGTCGTAACTTAGTTTTAATAGTTCGACTAAATTTCCGTTTCAAATTTATTCCACACACTATTCAGATATATACACACAAAAAAAAAACCAATTTAAATCATGAAATTAGATTCGTAAAAAAATAGTATAA
This sequence comes from Tineola bisselliella, assembly GCA_028551675.1. Lineage (NCBI taxonomy): Eukaryota > Metazoa > Arthropoda > Insecta > Lepidoptera > Tineidae > Tineola > Tineola bisselliella. The sequence goes on along the minus strand of JAPWLS010001505.1, from coordinate 11,254 downwards.
TAAACATAATTGTAACGTTATTACAAGTCGATCGTAAAATGATAATTTATCGTCAAAGATAAAATTCATTATCACTTATTATACTTGCGATATCTAATAATGAAATAAAGATACCACGCACCCACGGGACGAGGAAACTTTAATTTACTTAGAGCAGTAATTCCCAAACTATGGGTCACAAGCGAATATTAAATCTACTCTAAAATGTAATATATATGTATGTGTTAGTAGAACAATCCTTTCTTTCTTATTGGTAACGATTGTATTTTCATTTTAGTAATTCCAATTAGACCAAATAAGAGGGCATTACATAGTTCTGCAAGAGATGTGTCCCAAGATTGGAAATTTTTGTTAAATGGATCAAAGTCCAGTCAATCAAAATTCCATGTTCAGACACCGGCATTAGCTTTAAAATTTTATAGCTCTACCTGTCTGTACACCTAATATGTTCTACCACTAATATTATAAATGTGAATGTGAGTTTGTTTGTTACGTTTTCACGCAACAATTATTTAACCGATCATCATGAAACTTTGTACACATATTTTTGGATGTACTAAAAGTAACATAGGATACTTTTTATTTGAAAAAAAAAACTGTAGTTTCCAACTGACTATAGTTTCAGCTGTTTGGAATCATATTGATTCATTTCTATTGAAATGATCTCTCATACTTATTTAATGACTTAAATGCGAGCGAAGCCGCGGGTAAAAGCTAGTTTCACCATAAACCACAGAAACATACAAATCACTTAACTATCACCAGTTTATCTCATTTCGATTCCTAATACCTTGACATAAATAGATATGAATGAAATGTTTTATCTTAGATTTATTTTTAACCCTAGTTATTATTTCCATTATTTGGTGCAACCGGACCTTTTGTGATTGGTCAATAGTTTCGAAACAGATGCAAAATAAAACTTACGTGTTTGTATAAGTTTTTTAATGGCGCCATTAATTTTTTTACGCCCCAAAAACCCATTAGGCGAACTCTTCTCGGTTGGGCTCCTTTTAGCCTTCTTTTCACCCGAATATGATAAAAACGTCAACGAAGTAAACGCATTCACGTATTCGTATTCTATACTCATTTTTGCAATCGAAAACCACTTAGCTAATGACGGCTTACGACAGTATTAAACCGCACATTAAAAATAATAAAAATAATAATAATAATAATAATATTCCAATAATTCACTGCAATTATTAATTCAAATAAATTTTAAAACAAATCTTTATTTATGTATATTTAAAAAATCACCCACTGTGACAATGACTGTAACGTTTATGAAACGTCAAATAAAAAATAATTAAAATAAACGTCATAGTAAATCAAACCGCAAAAAAGACTTCCCGAACACCCCGATATAACACTGCAATTAATGAAAAACACTAAACGACTAAAAAATTTCACAACAAAAACCCATTAGATTCCAACACAACTAAAACAGGTACATCGCGTCGCAAATTCGAAGCACACTGATAAGTACATAATTACATTATCGTCGATTACAGACTCTTAACTGATAAAAACACATTTGTATGTTTAGTTTTAATTTATCAATACTGCACTTTTATTCACTAACTACACACAAAACTAGACGCGTGTCCTAAACATCCTGAACATCCTGAAAACTAAGGCCTAAATCCAGACATGACTGTCAAATTAAAACGGAATCTTATTGGAACATAGATTCCCTTTTTCGTTTCGGAATAAGCAACGTACTTAAAGCACAGCTTCTACACTCGAGTAATGATCACGTGATTACAGTTCAAATCACGCTCAAGCGCCGTTTCTGTGTACGGACCTAAATATGACATGCAATAAAGATACGACACCGGAAATGGTGTGTTGATCACACTATTAGACATTTCAATTTTAAAAAAATGTTTTATTGTAAAAAGGATTTATTTCGAGTTTAGAACGCCATTAACCATAGCAGAAACCATAGAGCTAACGATATACATTGTATCTGACATTAGGAATCAGAGTATTACATGTACATACGGCGATTTTCAAATGGATACAGTTTTTGTAGGTATATAAGCGATAGAAAGAGAAACGATCACACATGCCTCAACTTCGACACGATAAAAATATAGTTATCCCTTTCTAATGATTGTTTCTTCCCGCCCAAAGTCCAATCTGTATCCATTTGAAGATGTCACTTGTCCATGTATTTAATATTATTTATTTGTCCACCTAACCTAATAAACTTACAAGAAGATAATCTTCTAAAACCGTCGATACAGTTTAAAGGCGAACACATGATCATTGTTCTTTTAAAATTACACTTAACAAAACAAAAGAAACCACTTTTAATTCCACCACTAACAAATTACACTTCCAATCGCGCTAAAATTAGTTAAACTATTAAATTTTTCAACTAAACGTCAAACGTATTAATAAAAATACAATGAATTTATTATAATAAACCGAAGGAGGAAAAATCTGGAAGCAAACCGTCTACTACCAGGAAAGTGATTAGTACGTGTACAGTCAAGAGCAAAAAAAAAATTAAATTAATATTATTTTCAATATTACGACGATTACGAACTTTATCCGTAACTATACAATAGGATCATTGTCTTAAACCTGTAAACTATAAAAAGCCACGTCATAGTACATTCTCAATTAACACCATAATAAACAAAATGAAAAATAAATGATTATCGTTCGAATACGTAACTAGCTTAAAAAATGACAGATGCGTCCTAAACTTTTTTATTTGTAATTAAATTATCTGCGTAGAAATCATCGGAAATGTATCGTCATATCAATTTTATAGATACTGAATGAAATAAACGTGTTTTATGATATATTCTTTACTAGAATACAGTGCAATTAAAATTATAGTGCTTGAAAATAATAATCACGAAGTCATTAAATCGTCACAAAAATGCATACAAAAATAATATTAAATGTAATATGACACTGACTGTACATTCTTATTTAGCCGAACGCGTTATTAATAAACCTGTATAACGTAAACAATTCCGGTAGTTTTCGTTGAATATACACATTGAGCGTTAACCAATAATTCAAATTGTAGTTACGTATAGGATTATAATGAGATGTACCAATAGTAAATGTGGAACGGGAGTGACATTTAATTTAGTTTGACGGGGCGGGTGTAAGCATTGAAGTCATAATTGTATTGAATACTAAAACAGTAGATACAATCTCTAAAATTAGACATAGTGTTATTATATGCCGGATAAGAGAAGCATTGTATGATGTACAATCAAAAGCTTTTGAAGAAATGACAAAAACTGACATTATAACCTAATCTAACATTAGTTTTAAAGGGATTTAGCTGCATTTGCTTGTAAGTTAAATATTAGAGATGTTCCGACTAGTCGGCCACTAGTCGGTAAAGCCGACTATCCGGTCACTATTGTAGTCGGTGACTAATCGGCAAAAAGCGCCGACTATCCGGCTTCTTACTTTGTGTCTATTTCTCAATAAAATGTATGTGTTACTTCCTTGTAAAGAAAACATATTGATGACATTTATCAAACAAAATTAGTATCTTAATTAAAAAACAAATCAACATAATATTTAATGACATATATTGAAATACTGCGTGATGATATTTGAAATTATCGTCAAACTAGTGAGCTGTAAAACTCAAAAAACTTTTTTTGTTATTTATATTTGTCCACATGTCAGTAGTGACTGAAATTGCGGCGAATCAGCTGTAAACGAAGCGTCACGGGAATCCCCTAAACCGTAGTTGGCTAGTCGGCCAAAGTCATAATCGGCACATCTCTATTAAATATACAATACCGTTACTCACTTTAATGAACTATATGACAATATGGTTAACTCATTTTTAGCCTGTTGCCTTATAAAAATATATTTAAATATACTTACTACAAACACTATACGAATATTCAGAGGTAGATTTAAAAATTTCTCCTTCATAACGATTATTTTCACTATATTTTTTAAAATTATACGACCGTTTCGACATAATAAACATTCTATAGGAACACTTTTAAATATTTATCAGCAAACAGCATAAATTTATGTCATGATTTTTATTTCGTTTCAACAATAATTTCTGCGCATTATTATGTTATATCAAAACAAAACCAACAGCTACCTGTCTAGTAAAGTTACTCCATTATATTTATCAGCTATTTGACAGATAAAAGCAAGAATTGAGTAATCATATTTATCATGTCATTGATTACCATTGAACTAATCTACTTCTGTAACTTAAGACACACCGTTCACGGAGGCATTTTATTGCTATCATTAAAACTTGGGCATTAGCAGCTAACATTTATATAGGAAACAAATGAAAAAAAAATTTAATATATTTTATGTTTTAAAAATGAAATATTTATCTGAAATATCCTTTACATAATAGAAGTCCAGAAATTCCCAAACTATGGCACATGAAAAACGTGACAACTGAGGCAACGGTCAGATGTAGATTCTACACCTACAAGGTTAATTGTTTATTTCTGCACTAGGTGTGTTCCAAGATTAGATATTTTTTTTAGTTGTATCAGAGCTCAGTCAACTTTGGGAACAACTGTCTAGTACAGTTATGTTAAGCTGGAGTTTGGTCTATGAGCAAAAACCACTGCAAGGAGCAGTCACTTCCACTATGCTGGCTAGTTAAAACTAGTATGCACCGGTTTACAAGGCAGAGTCTTCTTGATTTGAATTTGTGAAATGTTTTCGTCAACTCCATCAGCAACCGACAGATGGCGCTAATAGACTCCAAATCACATATCTTGTACCTAAGTACATGTTGCTTATTTACTAAGTTTACGGGTAGTATGAAAAAAAATTTACCTTTCTGTTTGACCTTAGCATGATGTCTGGTCACTGGTGGAGTTCTGCTTAGACTTTCCAAGTCTGTATTGCTGCTTTGGTTTTGTGGGTATATGTCTAAGTTAGACTGTGGTGGACCCTATAAACAAAGAAACAGTATGGTGTGACTTGTATTATCTCTCTTTGCTCGTATACAGCTGTGGTGTTGTGCGAGAGGGACAACAGACTTACCAGTCGATATATAACGCTCTGTATAATACTAAGCCATTGTTTCGCGCCTTCTTCTGTTTCATCTTGTATAAGATACACATCATAGCCAACTAATAAATGAATGGATCGGTTATACCTATAATAAAGAAATTGATTATAAATCACAATCAATATTTATAAATTGTATTTCGATTTATAAAATTTATTATTACTCAAAAAAGAACATCAAATTTAATAATAATAATAATAAATACTTTATTGCTTTAAAAAAATAATAATAATGCTGATACAAATTAACTCATAGGAAACAGATTTAGAGCAATTGGTGATCTTCTTACAGATAACCAATTGTCATAGAAGAAGCAGTATTAGTATCGGGCAATGCAATTTAGATAAATAAAATACATAAATTTCAATTCAAAGAGAATAATATTAGAAACAGCAACTCCACTAGCGTCTACTAGGTGGCGCTGTTTGAACTTAAATTTCAACAACCGTTTAACCGATAGCCGTTTCCATTTCTTACCTTCTAGTATGTCGTGTTATGCATGGTGCAGCGCGTGCAAGTTGCATCGGCAGCACGAGTTCCTCACGTGGTGCATTTGGACTGGGAGGAGTGCCAGGTGGTTTTGGTGTCCTCTGAAATTAGATAATAACCGTTATTACCGAGTATTGTTAACTCTTCTACGACTGAAAAAGAAGAGTGTACATTAGTCATTTATAAAGGAAGGTTAACACTAGATTTACCAGACCAGTCAAAATGACTGGTCTTGCAAGATCAAATTAAAATTCCTACTGCGTGTAACATTTTCTTTAATTCTTCTAATCTTCTTTAATTTATAACAGAAGAATTAGTTTTATGATTTTTTATATATATTTGTAACAAATATATACTTTTTTGGTTTTGGTAGAAGCTGGCAAATCTAGTGTTAATGTTGGTAGCTTAATGCGATTTAAAAATTGAACTTTAACTTACACAAGCATTAAACGCTTTCTGATCTTTATAACAGACGAGGGCGGTCGGCGTTAATATCATGTAACAGTCTGTCCAGTTTTTCTTGCATTTCTTCGTTCCTTCAGAGAATTTCGTCCTCTTCACTGGACCTTCGTATATTATTGTTGGCTGGAAACGTAAAATATTTTAATAAGAACAAACTAAGACATCATAGATGAATATCTTACTGATAATAAAGCTTGGACATAATCTATGTCATTTTATGTTTACCCTTAGGTATACAATAGGATGACAATGCCTCTATACAGCAGCTATTCTTCTACATCATAGTAGATTTATTATATATTATTATGACATTAGTATGTAAGTGGACAATGCCAGTATACAGCAGCTAAATCAAATTGATAATTAATAAATTAATTTCATTTATATTTGTATTGATGAGTAAAAGCGCTCTATTGGAGCCCATTTACCAAAAGTAAATAAATAAAATTAAAAAAAAATAAAACCACCAGGATGAGAACAACAAAAAACAACATCCAGACCGAAGTCATCCTTACCCCATTAGCCGGTATTATCATTCTAGGTGCAGGCACTGGTGATTTCACTCTGGGTTTAGGCGTCACCATAGATCTGGACTTGCGACTTCTGGAAGTGCTGTCTCTATCTCTGATCTCAATATCGAGACTATCACCAGAGCTCGATGGTGGGAGATGAAGATGGTTTGGTCGCCGGGTGTTATTCAAAAGGTTTTCTGTTGATCCTCCTTTAAAAAAAATACATCAAGTAATGCTTAAAACATTTAATAGTGATTCTCCTAGAGTGAGGTTGAGTTATCATCTAGAGTCTATATGATAAAGCTATACTGGTACCGGCTTATAAGATTATTATATGACAGTGAGATTTATATTAATAAAATACTGTACCAAGCCTTTTATTGATTTTCCCAAATAATGGACTGTCGGGTTTGCTGAAACCCCTCTCGACTTCTACCCGACTCCGCTCCGAGATCGGACTCCAATCTTGGAACCTTTCGTACTGGCGGATCGATGACTTGATGCTCGGTACATCTTGAAGATTTTCCTGAAACAGAAACGAGGGTACAATCGTCTACGTATTCCTTACTATTGTGTGGTAAGTAACGTACGAAATAATGACGTAATATCCTTCTCAATAATAGTTTTTTTATACAAATAGAATTTTAGAGTTGAATGACCTAGGTTTAGTTCCTTCTTTAGCACAAATTAATGATTTAACACAAAAAAAAAGAAGTACCTCTTTGATCCACGTCTTATACCGTCTCAATTTGAACATTTGATAATTTTAAAATCGCACTAAAACAACAAAACACTGTATTGATCCAAAAAGACACGACACTCACACTCGATTATGTTATAATGACTAACTTAGGGTAAATTAACGCAAGGAAAATTAATTAATTTATAAATAACATAACTGTTTGATGTCACATCTCGTTGTGCGCCGACGCATACTGCCAATTGTCGGGAATTCTTATCAGTAAATTGTACGAACAAAATGAAGTTAGGAAGTCACGATTTATCAATATAATATATGTACACAATACTCAAAACTAGAAATACCCTGTACTATGAGTATAAGGACAGGACAAACACAGAACAACCCAGACCTAAAACAAACATCTATTGATTTTTTAAAATAATAATATATTAATAAATATTCGTTGCAAAATTGGGTCCCACGTGACAGGCAATGCCTAGTGTGGGACCATCGAAAACTACAGTATTATTTTTTGTGTTTTAAGGTATAAAATAGAAAAAACTTAAATAAATTTAAATCTATACAGTGATGCTAAGATTCCATTTAGTTTCTTCTTAAATATATAAAAGTAACTAACATTGTATTTATCAAATAATTTAATAGAACTAGACAGCTTTTGAAACTTGTAAACAATATGATAACCATTAACAACAGTGAAATAAAAAACGGGAATAAAACCTAGGGCCTTCAGATAACGGACTGCGTCGCAATACAATGCAAGCTATAGACAGACCTACGTAACTTTAGCTCTCACTAAGATAAAGCGAACTACTGCATGTATTGCGTTTTACGAGTTAGCAAATGTTAGAAGGGCATTTGACTAACACGGATTGAGTCTATATGATCTCTAAATTCACCTACTAATAATAATAAAACTCATAGACCAGGGGTGGCCAACCTGCGGCTTTTTGAAGGATTATTTGTGGCTCTCGATTTTAAAACTTTATCATCGTCCCGTATTCCGTTCCGTTTCAAAATGTCTTTTAAATTACTGACAACAAATATGAAATACTAAGTGCAACGTTTTTTTAACATATTTTTTGCTTGCCTTTTAAATACGTGTTTAATTGCGGCTCGCGAAAAATTTCAAATTTTGAAAAATGGCTCGGACTATCAAGGAGCTTGACCACCCCTGTCATAGACTTTACGTCGTCATTTTTATCAAAATACACTCACGTACAAAGTCACTTCAAGCTAATCCAGGGGTAAAACAACAGTGACCTCGTGACAAAATAATAATTTAAAAAAAGAAAACAAATTAACCCGCGAACGGAAGTGTTAGTGAAAACGTCGCATTCAAATTAAACAAAATGCAATTATGCAACAAAAAGTAATAAAGCTTGTTATAGTCTGTAAGGTTTCTTAGCACGTACTATTTTTACTACATCTGGCATCCGCTATAAACGAAATACAAATTACTATATCACCGGGTTCTGTTAAAGTCAGAACTAACATTTTGACAATTTTCGTGTTCTTTATATTGAAATAGCTTAAATCATGAAAAAAAAACTAACAATTTCTCAATGGTTTCTGTGATACTCAACACAACAACGAAGAATGTAAACAAACAAACTATGCACAATAACAACTTTGAATCGCTTGTGAAATTGCAATTTCGTAGATCATAGGTATATAAACTAGGAACAAAAATTAAGGGATATAAAAAAAAATCCAAATTTTTGGGTAATATTCGACGAGCTGTAACTCCGAGGGAAATGACCGTACAGCAAATAAAAAAAAAGCAAATTGTAGCTCCGAGTCTCTGGAAAAAATGATCGTACAGAAAATCGTCGGAGAGTTTTGAAAACTCTATGATACTCCCTATAAGATACCGTAAATGGCTTTTGAGGAAAAAATTTTTTTCGACGCGATAATTTTAATTGAAAAAAAGACAAAAATTTGCATAGTTAAGGATATTTGGATAACTTGGTATAACTTTGGATAAAATGGATGAACGAAGGATATCGTTGGTAATTTTTCAACCTTAAAGTGTCCTCAAAAATCCCTGAAAAATTCGAAACGATGCGATTTTTTTTTCTTAGTGCCCTGAAGCTTCAAATTCATTGTTTTTTCATTCAAATTTTTGTTTTTTAATGAACAAAATTTTTTTTCTTGATATTCTTCATTTCTTTGATCGAAGCAATCGTGTTTTTTGAAAATTAAAAAAAAAAATTCCGAAATTTTCTTGATTTTTTCGACTGCGGTCTAATCGCTGGCATTAGAGTTACTCCAAGCGTACCACGTGGAGGTTGCTCAGTCGGATTTACGCTTCTACACCCACACGCGTGTTTTTGTCTTTTTTTCAATTAAAATTATCGCGTCGAAAAAAAATATTTCGTCAAAAGCCATTTACGGTATCTTATAGGAAGTATCATAAAGTTTTCAAAACTCTCCGACGATTTTCTGTACGATCATTTTTTCCAGAGTTATTGATTATTAAAGTTGAAAAGATCCTTTTGGCTTTGATTGACAATAACTCCGCGGCAAATCATCGTACAGACTTCTTAAGTACATCAAATTAAAGGGCATTAAATTTTCTACAAAAGCTTCTGAGTGGAATGATGAAAAAAAATTTTTTGAAGTCCGCAGACCTTTTTTTAAACGAGAAAAAATTTGGAAATTTCGAATATTACCCAAAATTTGATTTTTATATCCCTTAATTTTTGTTGCATGGTCATATCTGAAAACTAGATACTCGGAGCTACAATTTGCTTTTTTTTCCGGTATTTGCTGTACGGTCATTTGTCTCCATGATACACGGAGTTACAGCTCGTCGAATATAGTACTTAGTGAACATTGGAACAGGTTGTATTGTTAATGACAAGAGAGATACACGTCGAAAATGTGGTAACACCGGCTCGGGTCTGCAAATTGAGAAGTGACAGTTACATTGATTTTATCATTGATACAATCAATACACAACTTTGATATTAAAGCCATGAAAATGTTCACAATGATCATTTTTGAAACGTCGAACTAAATATTTAAAAAAAACGCTTTAGTAAACCGGGCAGTATTTTAACTAATTTTAATTTTACATATTATTATTGTAGAGAAATTTATGTAAGCCACTTTCCTAGCTTGTATAGATATATATAGACCATTTTGTCTAAGTCAATATAAGTTCTAATACAAACCTAATGACATTACTAAGGTAATACAGATATCTTAGATGCCCAGGTTGAATATTAACAGGACTTCTTTTGACAGCGAATATTTGTAAAGCATCTTCAGGTACAGTGACTAGCTTCAGTATATGAGTAATCCACAGAGTAAGATGTACGATGATGATTTACCATCCTGCAACAAAACACAATATATACAATTAAATCTATCATTAAAGAATAATTTAATTGTGTATATGTTTCAAATTTGAAGAATAAAACGTCTCATCCCATTTTGAATGTGGGTCTATGCTCTTTAATAATTGACAGCAAACTGAGAAATACCCTTAATATTTTACATCCTGATACTCATAGCACAGTGTATCCTAGCTTACATCTACCACTCTTATGTTACGCGGGAAATGAGCCCGAGTACTACTTCTATATGCATTATAAACACAATAACGACCACCTGGATGACGACTTTCTAGGAACGCCTAAAACAGATGGACAGAATTTAATTATAACAATTATATTTGACAAATTCATAATTTCAACAAAATTAAGACACAAACATTAAGTAGATAAACCATAATTATTAGAAAAATAATTCAAAAGCGACATAATCCATTTTTTAAAGTCCCGCTTAAACTGAGTTCTATTTTCAAATATTAATTAAAAACAAAAGACACAAAACCATACAGCATTAAAATTTCTTACATTTCTTCGAAAAATAAAAGAATAATGATTACCTTAACATCATCAATATGATTAGTTTTATAAGCACTCTCCAATCCTTCAGATGGATACGGCATCACAATAATACGACTAGTTATATAACTTATATCCAAATCAGTCCTAGCTATGCTCCTGTAACATTTAGTATTAAGTTTGA
>JAPWLS010001302.1:0-107028 GCA_028551675.1 Tineola bisselliella | reverse complement strand
CTTTCACTATTTTCTAAAATCAATTATTAACACCTACAACCAAAGCAAATAGATTAATCTGGAGTTGTGTAACCTGATACGTAACCGATATAAATGTATTTAATGTTGTATAGTCAATTAACCCCGGTACCAGGTGACAAATGATTTTAATAAACGCTTGTTATTGTATTTGGGATAACGTGGATTTCATAACAACCTATTTCATATCAACGCTGCAAAGTTTTCGAAATGTCGGTTTGAAATAATCGATATAAACGCGATAGTAAGCTGCGTGAAGTCTTCTGAATTATGTTCAAAAATAACCCCATCGTAAACATAATATTAACCATTATAAAATATCGTTTATTTTATTTATGTACATGTTTTAATAATGTACTAATAAATAAATAGATATACTCTAACACACAATGCTCTATGGTTGGACTAGGCATTGCAAACCCGTGCTATATGGGTATGAAGACAAGAACAAAACCAATATATTTATAAACAGGAAGGCTTTCTTACTCAGGTACACCTACGGACCCGTAAACATTCACGAAATTACGGATTTGACTTGTTGCGGACTTATAAGTTAAAATTCACGTAAGCTACAGAGGTGACGACCGTATCACAAAATTTCGGATATGTAGGGTAAAACGAGGTAATACCGGTCAGTTCACAATTCCGGTCACCCAAATATCTTACAAAGTACTTCGTATACGCGCACTTTGACATGCACATATGATGGCGTGATTGTTCCCCATCCTGACACATCGATCTTTGATAAGTTACAATCACGCGTCACTCAGAACGAGGCGTTTGTTTGTTTCACGAAGTTTTCTTCTAATTTTTTGGTCGCAGAAAATAAGAGGTGAGTATTTTAATATTCATATTTCATTTATTGCCTGTAATAATTTTTGTCAATCAGTTATCCAACTATCCATCGTGGTTCGCTTATGTGCGGTGAATTAGTGGTTCTTTGACATCCTGCTGACCTAAAAATATTTAAAATATATTTGATTTCTTCTCAGTTTGGGACTTATAGCCAATGATGAGATGTCTCTGTGAAAAATTGTAAATAATATAATTTTAAAATAAAATAAATAATATATATTTGCTATAATTACAAACATTAAATTTTGCATTTACGAACATTGGTCCGCTGGAACATCTTTGTTTAAACTGAAATGCTTTAATGAGTATATAAGTACTTATTTATAGAGAAAGGAAGTGAACATGTTTTTCGAATAGTATTAATTACATACGCGATGTTTGGTGGGTGGTGGGTGTTAAGCGCGTCGAATTCTTGGCCAAATTACCAATTAGTAGTTTGTCAAATGAGAACTCAATAAAACTGTTTACTATTTAGAGGAGCATTACACGTTTGTCAAATGAGATTAAATGACTACAGCAAACTATTTATTAAAACTGTTTACTATTTAGAGGAGCATTACACGCGTATGATGACAACAGCTTCATTGTAACAATGACACTTGATTAAATGACTACAGCAAACTATTTATTATTTTAGTTAATAGATACCAAGCTACTATATGTACCTACTTATTTTTTAAAATACTATTATATATATTATATGGGTATATGTAAAAACTTAAAGTACTATATACAAAGGAGTATTTAATGACAAAGGCAGTATTTAATAGTCAAATCATTTGAACGTTGAGTTCTATAAGTAACAATAGGTTGTGTGCAAAAAAATTACAAGTAAATATGTATAATAGTTAATAGTCATAAGCGTATACAAATTCATATAGAAGACATATAGCTAATACACACACATGCTGAATAAACATATAGGTAAGGGACAATAAGGGTTAAAGGTAGGTAGGTGACAATGTAGTCTTGTAAATTCAAAACTATTGAAGTTTGGTCAGTCAGTTATGTCAGTGGAGTGAATTAATATTGCCTAATACCCCATTTTAGGCTTCAGACCTTCGACTGAATCACCCGATATATGTACATACTATATATAAAATAATATAATACATTAAGAATATACCTACTTACACTATATACTAATTTATTTTGTAGTAATTAGTTTTTGAGTAGTTTTCCGATTAAAATAAAGAGAATGTATAGCGCGCTTATTTTCTAGATTAATTTGATTTGCCGCCAGTTTTAATTGTAACACCCGGAGAATTACGTAGTTTTCAAATTACGAATAGAAGGCATGTACACATAACAGGAGGAAACAGTCAACTTAGACGGCGCTCAATCATCATCCCAGGCCGGCATAGCGAAGGTGACTACTGCCTGCAGACTGTAGTTTAACACTAGACAGAGTCAGATCATATTCGGGGCTATAATATTTGATTATTGTTTTGATTATTTTTAATTCGACTTTTCGAAAGCTTTACAGTTAGACTGATCGATAAAAGTAAACACAATAGTAAGTAACACAAAGAGCCTAATATGAACATTTTAACAATTAAAAAAAAACCAAATCTGCTTGTTTAGTAAACTTTTATTACACTAAATGAAACTAAATTTCATACTTAGTAAATATTTATTAATGCGAACAATGTGCTTGCTCCATGGATATTTGGACCAGAGACGCATTTTGCCGACCACTGGGCTAACCTATAGTAGGGATGGCCGGCCCTTGAATTCCGCGTATGATATCTACAGCCTCGTTTCCAAGTATTTCATACAACTTCTATATTTAGAGTCGGCAACACGATTCGAGGCATTCATTGTTAATTGCAATCGCCTTAACCCATACATAAAAATATTAACATACGCCCGGTATGGTCATAATTTATATCAATAAAATATCATTCGTGTTGTTTCATTTAATAATAATAAGTATAACTACCTGCATTATAATATTTAAAAATGTTATTACCAATCGCAAATGTGCCTGCTCATACTCGTAACGCTTCGTATCTCGTGATATAAAAGTAGAGAATGCCATCTAGCGACAAGTCGCCACTAGTATACCTACAACGCGTCATTAGGAAAGCTTTAAGCATAGTATTGTATGGGTCATTAAATCTATGACTTTCTATAAATTATAAGCGTCATGTTAAATGATATTCTGAGTTTGCAATATTTTCTTTAATAACAGGAAGCTATAAGTTGTAACTAAATTTGTACGTATTTCTGTGGGAACATTCTTTCTCATTTGATTCAATTTATTGCAATAATATTATTATAAAATTAATTCAAAGGAATTTCATAGATTTTTTCTATTATAAAAATAAATAATAATAAATAAATAAATACCTACATATATATGCATATAAACCCCTGACTCCAAACTGGGATATCCTGTGCTAAGGTGAAGGACAATATGCACAGACTCTGACCAAATCAGAAACAGATATCTAATTTAAAAATAACAATGCTATATAATATGTTAACAAATATTTAAAATTAGTTCCTGATCTCTTCTCCACTACATTTAACAAAACTCTACTTTTCATTGACTATAAAACGATTTAATGACCGAATTTTACTCTTTGAAAGAAAGAACTAGCTTACTACAAGTATATTAATAAAAATTAAACCTATAGCTTTTAAAAGCATTCGTACAATTTCATACATAAAAAAATCCCAGTCAAAATAAATTACGCAATGTTATTTTGACGAAAAACACACAATGTCACTGCTGAGTAATTCGGTATTTTTTTAAACTGTAAAAAAGGTGGATGTTATTTTACTTATTTTCGTCTAGTTGATTGATTGATTTACTCAGAAACAAACAGACTATCTTACTAGCATATTTGAAATTTTACTTGAGATTGCGATTTCGTGACCAATTTCTTGAGTTTCTTTGCTAAATACAATTGGGTAATATTTCTAGTACATTTTAGGCGCCATATTACCTACCTATTTTAGATTATTTAAGGATAGACATATTAGAAAAGTCATTACACGTTATCTCATTGGTTTGTTGACGTAAGATAACAATCGCTCATAATGTTTGGATTGATTAACATAGTGCATAGGTATTTTTGTCTACTCACAAGACGAAAATACATTGTTATGCTAATGAGGGGACAAAATAAAATTAATTTTAATTTTAAATTAATTTTGTTTCCTATGTTGTTATGGAAGGTTTACCCATGAATAGCTTGTTTAAACAAAGATGATGAGGAAAAATATATTTATTTAGATGTTTTTCTTGAAGAATATATATTTAACTAAAATGACAGTTAATATTAGTTTGTAAGTTATTTTGCCCACTTATTCGTTGTCAAACAATTTGTTTAGGATAAAGGGAAATAAAACGTTTGTAACTGTTTACTTATACTGACATAATAAAGGAAGTATTCAATTGTTCATTTCAAAGTAAGAGTCAATATAAATGTCATTGATTCGATTCCTTTCTCAGGAAGCCGCCTGTTAAGCTGATTAATTGGAGAAAAGAAACGACTCCGGAAAATTATATCTGTTATATTATATATAAAGTTAACTATATAATAAATATAGTTATTGCTGTAAGGTTCATTTATTATTTATGAAAGATGTGAGAGGAAAAATTTCGTAATATCATAAAAATTCTTCGGGCTATGAAAGTATGTACGCTCCGCTTATGGTGTCGAATATTAAAACATATCCGGATTAATATCGAGACTTCCTTATCTTTCTATATATAAATATATCTATTGGGATAAAATCAAATATATTGTACTACAGGCATACTAACTGCGGTGAACTGCATCAGCGTAAGATGGACGATGCGAATTCAAGATGTATTCACAACATCAAAACTTTTAGCTCTGGTCGTCATCATTATATCCGGAATTTATTACATCGGTATAGGTAAGATTTTATTTACTTAAATGTATCTCACTGCTATGCCTAATTATTATATTAGAACGAGAGGAGTGTGTCCTGTCGACCTGAATGGAATGCATGTCTCTGCCTACCCCGAAGACAAAGGGACATAGGTGTGAGCTAAGTAGTAGTAATTTGTATGTTGAAATTTCTATCATTTGCTTTGGCAGTGATGTTTATTACCCCCCAGAGAGAGTGAGTCATCTCTTAAGTACAGTTAGCATAAAAATGTCGGCGTACATACAGTACAAAATGAATTGAACAAAAAAAAAGAAAGTAAAATCATTGGCACAAGTGATCAAATGTCATCCTAAAAAGAATTGTATTTCATTGAGTTAAAGTTTAATTTGTTTAGGTAATTATAAAAAGTCGATATATTTGATATTGACGAAGATGATGAAATTTCGAACGCCTATTGGCGGAGACTACGCTGATGAGATGTCTGGAAGTAACACTCGTACTCGGCGCAATAAACATTGATTTATGTCCATAAATTAAAATTTTATTAACCTAGATAACGAGTAAATGTTCATTGTTCTTGAAGCAGTAATATATTTGTATACTGGGGATCTTCAATGTGCATTTTTTGATAATGATTTAAAGTTGACAAGACGACTTAAGGCTTACTTCAAGAAAACTCCATTACTTTTCAGGACATACGGAGAACTTTGACCGCGCTTTTGAGGGCAATTACAGCGCGGGTCAAGTAGCCCTCGCGTTTTATTCCGGTCTCTTCGCATTCGGAGGATGGAATTATCTGAACTTTGTAACAGAAGAATTGCAGGATCCGTTTAAGTAAGTTTAATTAAGTCAAGCTTCATTTACAAATATCTACATTTCGAATTATATATTAAATTTTACTAAAAAAAAGTAGCTGGTTTAAATACTTTTACGGCTTACTACTTATATATTTTATATAATGTAAGAAAATGCAATACCGTATAATATCTTTGAAATCGTGTTTGTAATTAACTTTAGACAACGTTAAAATGCGGCCTATATTCCTCCAGGAGACTGTCGCTTTTCGTTTGTAAAATATTTTAAAAATCAGTTCAATAGTCTCTGAGACTACACCTTGTATACAAAAGTATAGTCTTATTTAATTAAAATAATTAAATATAAACGTGATAATAAACCGCAAAATCTTTAAAATTAACTATAAATATAAATAAGTTTTAATGTATTTTATTTGGAGACCTCCGACTTTCGTTCTCATTGAGATACTATTAGTATCATACTAATGAGGACGACCTATAACTATCTCCGTAAACATATTTTGCATGTTATATGTGAAAGTATTGTTCAAATATATAGATCATTTCTTCTTATCGACATGACCTACTTGTGACACAGAAATAAGCTTCATTCGTCAGAAATCACGTTACGCTATTATGTTACAATATAGCTGTCCTATTGATAGCTGAATATGACAATTGTAAGAATCTGAACCTTATTTCTCATGGAGTAAAGTAAAATAATTTTACAGTCTATCAAATCAGCTCTTCTTGGTATGAATTATTGATTGATCTCTTGGAAATGGAATGAAGAAGTGCTGTGCAAATTGTAAGCTTTTGAGTCTAAGTATTGTGATAAACTCTCTCGATTGCATAGTTTTTATGTTTTTTATCTCTTATATGAGTTTTAGTTTATATTTGTTATGTAGCACTAGGTATATATAGTACATAAAATAGTGGGTAGAGCAAACGTTCATCACCTAATGTTCCCTCTCAAGCACTCCCTCGATTGCATCCATAATTCATTAGAGCCTCGATCTACAATTTCCAAGCTGAATAAAACTCCTAAAGCATATTGTTATTGACTTATTCAGGGAATCCTTTTACCTTGAAAAAGATATGATATGATAAGAATAATTAATAAAGTTTAATGGCTTTTATTTTTAACTTTAATATTTTGAAATTTACAATAATTTTAATATAACTGAAGTTTAACATAAATCGTGGGTATTTAGCGGCTGTGGTGGAGTGTAGTGTCACTTAGTTTTAAACTTATTTCCGATTCGATTGTTGTTCCGATTGTTTGTTGACACTGAAAAAACAACAGGTTTTCTTTATACTGAGAAGCCAGCGCGCGTGCATTACGTGTTTTATTAGTTGCGATGTTGTTTCATTGACCTTTATCTATTGTTATGTAAATATTCGTTTCGCGTTACTATCTTGACCATAGTTTTTTTTAATAAATCAGGATTTTATCGCATTGAAACAAAGGAAAAATAAAAACAAAATAATCTGAGAATGGCAATCTACTAATAATTTCTACAACGTTATAAATTTTGACATTAATTTTTTTTTCAGAAATCTCCCTCGAGCAATTTGGATAGCAATGCCTATGGTGACAATTATATATGTTATGGCTAATCTGGCTTATTTTGCCGTTGTCTCCAAAATGGAATTGTTGTCAAATCCTGCTGTTGCCGCCGTAAGTTTAACTTATATGTAATATAAATGAATATGGAATAGAATATAATCGTTATAAATTAGGTAACTGACGTGAATAATCATTTCAATTATCAATAAATGCTTATTCAAATGCGAATGAGAATGTTCTAAATAACACGAAGTCGTGTAATGATAGTGATAGTTGTTATTGACCAAACACTTTCTAAATTCTATTCACGAGTTATAGGAGACGTGAGATGTATAAATAAAGAGGCAAGGATTTTTAAAAACACTAAAATGTTAACGTAATATTTTTTTATCATTATCATTACGATCAATGGATTTTTTTTACATATCTTGGAGACTTTCTAAAGATCGCCTACTTGGCAAAAATATTATAATAATAATTTTATGACCGTCAGTAATATTATAATCTGTCGTTCCAATATTTTATTGAATTGTTTACAGTGTTTTTTGACTTACAATTTCTTTTAGTAGCTTTAACAGGATCACATTATTGTTTGTAAATAATTCGCCCGAACTAAAGTTTTTAAATTATATTACTTTATCTACCTATTAGTATTTTTTTAAAACATTTACCACATTAGATTTATTTAGTCACTCAGTACAGGTATATGTTTTGTTTTCAGGTTTTTGGTGATCGTTTATTTGGTAATTGGAGTTGGGTGATTCCAGTATTCGTCGCATTATCAACTTTTGGTGGAGTCAACGGAGTTTTGTTCACATCAGCCCGCCTCTTTGCAACAGGGGCTCAAGAGGGACACATGCCTGCTTTCTTCACACTATTTCACATCGAAAAGCAGACGCCTATACCATCGCTCATATTTACTGTGAGTATTTTTCTTTACATTTAATAAATTAGATTTATTATAATTCTGTTTTAATTATAATCATTTTTATTTTCAGTGTTTGTTTTCATTGTTGATGTTGACGACGAGCAACGTGTTCGACCTCATCAATTACTTCTCACAAACTCTTTGGCTGTCTGTTGGAGTATCCGTAGTCGGAATGCTCTGGCTTAGAAGAACACGACCAGAAATCCCCAGGCCTATAAAAGTTAACATATTGGTACCACTTATCTTCCTCATCGCTATTGGTTGCTTAGTTATAATTCCAGCCATTTATAAACCAAAAGATACGGTGATTGGATTAATTATTGTCTTGTCTGGCATACCAGTGTATTATTTATGTGTAAGATGGAAGAATAAGCCATCAAGCTATCATAAAGCATCTGGTTACGTATTGAGATTATTTCAAAAACTATGTTCCTGTATTTATGTGGATTCATCCGAGAAATTTTCGGATTACTAATTTCTTTTTTAATCGTTTTAATTTATTTTGCTAAATATATATTTTTTACATTACTACCTATAACTGTTATTAAATACTTTATCATTGTAGGTATTCATAATTGAAAATTTGTTCACTTGTTTTCAACAGTATAAGTCTATATAAGTAATTTAAACTCCTACAATACATTACTTCAATTCATCTGTCATATTTTTAGTTAAAATTTCGTAATCTCTTGAAAAACTGGAAGAAGAAATATTAAATATTAAACTGTATTGATTTCCTTTATATTTAAAACTATTAATACACTATTTAAATAAGATAATGATAACTTTAAACTCGAACAAATAGCTTTTAAAAATATAAATAGGTGACTGAATGTACAATGAAAAATAAGATAGCATTTATTTTTTATTCTTTTATACTTAAGATTCATTTAAATATTTAAATAAATAAAGTACTTATTGTTTACAGTTAAGAATAATTTTGATCTACCATTTTTTAAATTTATATAGTATACAGGGTAAGCTGTCCTATATATAAAAAAAATACAAATGATAATCATAATAAATACTATAATATTGAATGAACAGATTGTCTCCTAATCACACCTTCATGACAAAAGCAAGTAATTGGAATATCTGTGCCCATAATATATGCGATAATATTGACTGTTAAAAGTAGTATGATAAATGTACCTATCTATATATTATGTTAGTTTCAGAATATTTTTCTGATAATGTGACACGAAACTGCCCTCAGCTTTATAAAAGCCCCCGACCAATATTAAGTATTAAGAATTGTCGTTATATTTTAGGTATTGTATTACTTATATTTTTGTTCTTTAATATTGATCTGAATTCTTATTATATTGTAATTTTAAAGTACTGAAAAATGTATGTAGATTTATGATACATAAAAACATGAGCTTTGTATTATTATAGACGGAAAATAACTAGAGCACTTATCTATAGGATCATGAAATATATCAACATCTAAAAATAACATAAAACAATGGACATGGTGGGCAGCCAATCAACGCGGTTGCGTATAGTTCATCAATGATAATTTTAATGCTCTAGTTTTTTACTGTCTACAATTTATTAATGTTTATTGACCTTTAAGTTTTATGGAATTTTCTTGCTTTTACACTTCACATTTAATATTATATACACGTATTATAAAGTTGTTACAAATAAATATACAATCTATGAAATTATGTGTCTTATTTCGATGTAAATAAATCGCGAAATGAAAGTACATGTAACAAAGTATAAGTATAATGCATATTAATCCCGATTTTAATTATTTTCATAGTCTGCTTTTTATTCCATTTTTCAAATCTTAATAATTAGCGTAATAATTAGTAGACTAAATGTCCGTGAACATGTGTAAAGCACATAAATGATTCAAACTAGAATAATCAGGTATTTTATATCCAAAACACCATTGAACATTTTATTTAAGATTTCACTAGTGACTTGTTTCGAGTAATGCTTCTTGAAAAATTAAAATCTCAAGGTTGGTCTTCATGTAACAATCCCTTTGCCTTGACTAAAACAACTATATTATGATGTTTCGTACAGACGTCGGCATATATTTACGGACATTATCGAGGCGATACGTCACTTTTTCCCAAAGTTCATTTCAGGGTAAACAATTAAACGACCATTATAAATGGTTTGTAGGCATTGATATTTTTTTAATTGTTTTGCATTTGTATATATTGCGTCGCGCGTATATATATATAAAAATCACGAGAAAAATGATTTCGAATTCATTTGTTGCTTTTTAGTCACGTGTTCAGCTCGTAGGAAACGCTACATGTGTACGATTTTCCACTGACAGCTGTCACTGTCAGAGTATTATTAATTTGTTGGTATTACTATAGTATTTAGCTTCTATCGCTAATTAGTTGCTGTCATTATTACTATGTGATAGCGTCAGTCATAACAAAGACCATTAAAGTCATAACGAGTATCGAATAAGTTATTTGCATTTTCATACATACATTTGTGTCACAAGATGTATGTGTGACATGTATTGTTTGTGTCTTATGTCATTATTTTATTGAAGTCGAAGTAGCTTTGTTTACGTTTGAACGTTGTTACTTGCTAGTTTTATTGTGAGTCATTCTTTATCATAATCATGTTAAACATTTCTCTTCGACAATAATAATTAAGTGTTTTTCGTTTCAGTGCAAATTATATTAAAACAAAATGCTTAAATTTGAAATCGTGTCTTCACGGACGGTGGATGTTGCAAGCGAGAAGAAATATGTAGCATATATGCTGCAAGTGAGACAGGATGTTACAGCTATTGATAGGGAACCTGCTAATGTGGAGCGTAGATATACACATTTCTTAGATCTTTACACTGGATTGAAGAAAGAATCTCCCGCTATATTGAACAATGTTTCTTTTCCAAGAAAGGTAAGGCTTTAACCAAGTTTGTGTTCCCAGGACATGTAGAAAGTTATGCTAGTTTTCTAAGCAAATAATTATAGAAGTAACTAATTAGTATAAAGGAGGAGGTACTTATAAAGTGCCTCGTGACATCATAATGTCTGATCCATGGATTTGCATTGATTTCAAGCATATACCTGCTGGTATGGTGAAGGTTTTTCTTGAACATTATCTGATGGCTATTCCCACAACTTTATATGTATAATTAACTATTAATGTACATACATTTTTATCAATTATTTCCTATATAATTATTTATTAATGTTAAAATGAAGGCGCAAGTTAAAGAATTCTATAGTGTCCTTCAAAGAATGTAGGTTTTGTAAACATACTTCCTATCAATTACACCTTATCACCTTGTGATGAATATTTAAATATAGTTTTTTGTTTACATTGACATTAATAACACTAGAATAAGTCTAGTAAATTATTTGGTGTTAGTTAAAAATAATGTTCCATGTTACCAGACCTATATTTCTACTACATTAAAAATATATATTTTTACTAAAATGTATGAATGAAGCCAATGAATGTGGGTTACTATCTCTCACTTATTATAGCCCATCTTGAGACTATATATAATTTTAAAAGAAATGCAACAGCGACATAAAATTATTTACATTACTTAAGTAACCTCAGACAGATATCTTTATAGTAATCTTATATATTTCAGATAATAGTCGGAAATTTTGATCCAAACTTAATTTCAACACGTTGCAATGCATTTGAAGATCTACTTAAAATAGTAGCGGCCGATTTACGACTTCGCGAGTCTGCTGCCTCCATTGCATTCTTACAAAACCCTGAGTTGAATGAAGCAAAATATCTGATCGAGGGAGGCTTATATGATGATGCTTATAATATATTGGAAACTAGTTTTAGACTTTTAAATAAGGTAAATTTATTTTTTATAATTTTGGTCACTCATCATTCAAGCATCATTCTCAACTCTTATTTTATACAAATGTTTGTCAAAGTTGGCCATGTTGCCATTTGAAGCATTCAGTTTTACTCTCAATCTCTCCCAGAAGAATTCTGATATTCCTCTCTGTCTCCAGAAGTTGTTCTGGATTTTGTTTTGTAATATAATTGTTGGATATGATAAAGAAAGGGTATAAAATAAAACTATAATTTTTCAAATTTCAGGTGTACACTGATCGTTCACATGTTGTTCTAACTGCTTTATGCCGTACAGTGGCATGCGCTGCGTCCAGTATTAAAGTGGAAAGAGGGGAGCGATGGGCGAATCTGGCCTTGAGACGTTATGAGGCTGTCAGTGATTCCGATTTACTGATGTTATATGTGCCATTGTTGCATACTTGTATTAGTATTTGGTTAGTATTTTTAGTCTTTTTATAGTTAAATAATGTAAAACTGTTCAAGGAGGTGTTTTAATTCCTAGGTTCTGAATTAGGATACCCTGTACCATAGGACACAAAGCAAAAACAACAACCAGACTTCAATGCGTTGTATTTCAATAATGTTATATACTATTTTGACATCCTTATTTATCTTTTGTATTAATCTTACTGAATACTACTGCTTTTATGAACATAGTTGGCTTTATATTTTTATTATATTAATCTGAAAATGGGGTAGTATAAATAGAAAAGCATAAAATAGGACAGACTAACTACCTAATTAATGGAAGGTTGAATCAGTACAAATTCAGTTGTACTTGAAGGGTTTCCTTAATCTAACATAGTGCCATACTAGTATATGACGTCTTATTCAAAGTATGGTTATATATATGATATGTAAGATTAAATGAATCAGTTTCGTGTTTTATTATCTTACTGTTACATTGTGAAATCGACATCCAAGGCTGTGTGACCATTGGGTGACTAATGAACATATGTAGATTAGTATGATTTATCTATTGACAATAAATTGGTGTTAAAAATTAATCTTCTATTATTGTTATTTTCAGGGAAAAACTCGGGAAGGACAAGTCACATTTGGTAGAAGAACTGAATGATCTCCGTAAGCGTGGCATGAAGGTTGATTCTGCTTTGACGCTTATGGAGGCTGTTGGTAGTTTTAGTGCTACTGTATAATGAAGTTAAATAATATGGATGTTTGTTACTCTAGAAATTGCCGATTTAAGTTCTTCACACCATCCCACCTAGGCAACTTACATGCAAAATGTAGTATCTCTATATGTTCCATAGCATAGTGGGCTTGAGCTATTTAATTGAAAATAAATATATTAGTGGCGAAGATCAAATATTCTGAAAAGAAGTCCAAGCTGTTTAAAAAACTATAGTAAAAAAAGTACTAAAAATAATTTTATTTATGTGGATTGTAGCATTTCTCTACTGATATATGTACATGTGTTATGGATTTTTACTAATATATATTGTTAGTTCTAAATCACTTCTGTGCCATTCGACTATCTAATCAAATATCATGTGAAATTAAATAAAAAATGTGATATTATATTTCTACACTTTTAATGGGAGACAAGAATATCATTTGTTCTCTAAAAATACTATTTAGTCATTTATTAAATAGTTAATTTGAAAATATGCTATCCGGCTTATAACTGCGTTTAATTTATTACGCAGTCGTAAGCCGCTTAAATTTAGACATTTTATTAGCAAATATGCTATGATTATTTTATTACCCTATAAATATAAATCGGTTAAAGAAAAATATATATTACCTGCGTTTATATAATATTAAGTTAAATGTACTATAATTTATTTGAAAATAATGAATCACTGGTCATCTCGCTAGAGATTCCCTGTCATGAGATGGGCAGCCCCTTTGGGTATGTTAAGTATGAGTTTTACTTGATTGCACAAATTATACATTTATTTATTATTTATTTAGGGCACTCTGCTGTTATTTCTTCCTACAGCAATGACAGCTGAGTGTTCTAAGCCTTCATATCTGTAGTTTAAATGTATGGTTCGAGTTAACGAGTAAAACTCATACTTGTATTACGAAATTAATGTATTTTTATTAAATTTAATAATTATGTATTAAATTATGAGCTCGGAGCGTAACATGTTGGTTACTAGTGTTTTCTCTGGTATATTTAACTGAATGTAATATAAGGGGAGTTATTCTCTTAGTCTATGTCATATATAATCGGTAATAGCTTTGCATGCTTGATATTGCTGTAGGATATAATGACCCAGCGCCTTTACAGTAAATTTAAGAAATATAAACTTTTATACACAATTATTATAGATATAAGTCAAGTTTTGTAATGTTTGATCTGTTTTGATGCAATTAATTTATAATATATTATACTCTATTTAGACCTTTTTTTGCAATCATGTGAATCTCAAATATTATTTTTTTATTTTATTTTCATAAAAAATATAATATATATACTTTATAAATTTAAGTAGCAAATTTATTTTAGAAGAATTTTTTAATTCGAATTTTGATTTATATTTTATTGCTCAAAAAAAAGTAGAATTAGATGTTTGTGATTCAATGAAATTATAAAAAAATCAATTATTAGATTTTAGAAGATTTTTGCAACTTGATAATCATAAACACATCTTATAACCATTATAGAATTGACTGATGTTTTATATAATCGTAATAATAAATTCTTTGTGTAATATGTACGCAATTATTGTTTTATTTCCTGTTCTTATTGTAATTATGTTGTGTTATATTATCTAATTGGAAAGACAGTTTTGATTATTCGATAAACACGAGAATACTTGAAACCTTCAATTTCATGAGAAGGGATACGAGGAAATAACTGGTTGCAATTACAATCGTGACGCCTATAAAATTGAAAAAAAAAAGAATGCATTTACTTATGTAAAAAGTTGTTATTTGACAATCCTACTGTTTGGTGCATAGGATTGTCAAATTGATAATTATGTAAAAATTTAATAATTCAACTTCAATATTCGTCCACTAAGGGAACCTATTGCCTATAAACTAATATAACACGAAAGCACCATGTTTTGTTGCCAATAGATATTAAGTGGGCAGTATAATGATATTAAAAGCTATTGCTTCGTAATAAAATACGCTGTGATCAATTTACAAAATTGATCAGGGATTCACTCAACAAAACAATTTGCCCTTCATAAAAACAAATGAATTTTCGGGCCAATTATGCAGGGTAATGGACATAATCATACCAGTTTCATATTAAATATTGGATACCAATCAATTTGAGAGCTTTTTCATAAGACAGAGTTTTATTAGATGCGATATATTTAGAAAATTAAACAGTTTTTATAGCTGTTCGGAACCAAAATGTAGACTATTATAGTATAGGTCAGGGGTCGGCAGACTTATCAACCAGATGAGCCGAATATTAAGTTTGTAGATTTTTCCATGCCTTCAGAGAGCCGCAACATGAACTTTATTATATACTATTGTATTGTAAGAAGAGCCAGATAATCCTATGGCAAGAGCCGCATGCGGCTCGCGAGCCGCGGTCTGCCGACCCCTGGTATAGGTAAATAGAATATAAGCAGGGTTTGTTACTTAATGATTGTAGTGGGTTCACGCGCACCACAGCACGCGATATTGTTGCCGCAAATTACCTAATTGGCAGAATTACTTAGACGTTCTATTTACGCTAAGAAAGGTTACGTTCCTCAAAATTTACATTTAATATAATCTATAACTATTTGTTGATGGCTACCCTGATCAGATTATACTAGCAGATTTAATAAATAGGAGACTTGATTTTAATAATGCAATATTACAGCGCAAGGATAACAACGAAGTCTTGATAAATCAACTTTGTTAAATCTGCTCCCTGTACCGCCGTAAATCGGCCATCCAAACTTTACGACGGCTTTCCGCAAATCGGTTTATATTTTCGATAAATAAAATTGGCGCGGGTTTTGCGAGGTAAGCAGCGTTAGGAATGGCCAGCGATGTCGCACACTTCTGCGCCAGCTGCCGCCCGCACATAAACCCAAACTACCCTCGCGTTTTCTTGCTGACAATTTTTTCCTGCCCCCGGTCATTACGCAGCTGGGCCCGAGACAAAACGGCGAATCGTTTAAGCCCTCTCCGGAGACCGTCCAATTTTATTGTGTGTACCTAGAAATTGATATGCTGCACGAGTGGATAGACATGTTTCAACAGGGTCCCCTCCTTCTCTTTGATGGACATCGCATTTGTAGCATTATCCAAATACTTACGTTTGTTTTTATGAATCATTATTTATATTTATAAATGACGTATAATAAAAACAAAAAAATATTTAGGATTCACGATCGCGTAAATAAGTTCTAATTGTTTTTGATTATAAATGAAATGGGATCGATTCTACAGAACATCACCAAAATCATTGACATTGGCTGATGTCATGTATGAAATATAAAATTAGTTCTAAAATAGACAAATGGGTTCACTATTTGATTTTCTTACAGTAATTGGTTTCATATTTGTGTTTGTGTTACCTCTTACCATATTAATACCGAGTTTCAATATTTGGTATGTAATACCCAAAATGTCTGTAACACGATGTCATATCGTCAGTTATACTGGAACATGGTCGCAATTGAATGGTGCTCTACTCTCTGCAGTGACATTGCTCTTTTGTATTTATTTGGAAATTCGAAAACGAAGGTTATTATTTATAAGTTGATCTTTCAGTAATAATAATAAAATGGTTTATTATCACATCATTTTTTGTAGATTAGTCGATCTGATAATATCGAATGTTGAAATAAATGAAGTAACCGATGCTACGATGAAAATTCAACGTCGTAAACAAACGGACACAATAAAGGCTTGCATGGAAATGTTGGAGACTTCATCTGAACATTATGAGAGCCTGATGCTATTACGAGATGATTTTAGAAAGAGGAACAGATTGAACGTAAATTCACATTCTACAGTTGAAGGTTTTGTCAATTTGCAATAGCTTTTTTGAACATTAATAAGTTCATGTATGTTTGAAATTAAATAAAAAATAAACTTTTTTATTACTTAAACCCAAATTATTAAGCTTAATCATTAACATATAACTCAAACGAATGAGCCCAACTTCCCGTAAACCAACCTTAATTACATTAGAAAAGTGCACATTTGTCGATACACGTTTATTTATTTGGCGACTATCTCTGCAAGTAAAATGTTCATTAGCGGACTTGATTCTCCTCTGGGTGTACCTACTTCTACTGAGAAAAAAATCCAATCTGAAGCTGGCAATTATGGCTAATGGTCTAATTAGACGCAGACTGTCGTACGCTCCGCATTTTCAGCGGTTTCTTCGTGATCTGAGAAAGATCGGAGTTTAATTTTACTTAATGCAACTGCGAATATACTGAAAATAATTTCTAAATACGTTAGGCTCTAAGTCATGAGATTTATTTTAAGTTTTAAAATAAAATGACTAGTTGTCAATTGGGAATTCGTATTTATTTAAATTGAACAACGAGTGCGGTATGGGTGTCTTCGTCTGTTTTCATTAGGTGGATCTGCCTCACTTGCGGGAGCGGCTGATCCGCTCGCAAAAATAAATAAAACTGTTATTGAGATAAGCATCTGCGCGGCGAGGCTTTCCACTAAGTCGCTGTGTCGCGCTGAGCAATGTAGCGAGATCTGTCCGGATTAGGAACGCGCGCGCCGCAACGCCCGCATCCTACACTGTTCTGCCAACTGCGTCTTCGGCCTTCATATAAGATGTACGAGTAAGCTTTCCTCTTGAATAACAATTATATCGACGCTCGTTTTACTACAGCTAGCAGGTTAAGTATGAAATAATGTCACAAATATTAGATAAATAGTGGCGACGAGCTTAACCTAGTAAAGATAAGTGGATAGCTGAGGCAAATTGGCGTCGGCGATCGCACCTGCGTCAGATACCTGCCCGCATGCTTGCCTCCCTTGTAGGATTAATTTCTCATCACGCCGCCCTAGCTTTCCTGTAAAATAATGAAGGCGACATCCTTTGAGAAAAATACAACTAAGCCCGTTCTACCCGGCCGCTTCTGGCTCAGCCTGATTAATAAAGTCCTTTTAGAGATACTCTTCATTGTTAAAATGTCTTTTACGATGAGTCTTTCTGGTTAAATGAAAAAGTTTGTGAAATGAGAATTTAAGTAAAGTATATTTAATATTTATCTTGTAGGCAATAGATACACGAATAATATAAAAAATACGACAACGATTCGATTCGCATTGGGAATATATTTAATTCATTTCTAACAATGTAACATGCGTACTTAACAGTGTTCGTATCGCAAATGGCAATTTCGCGCTCCACCGCCTCCCTCCTTCCTCCGTCGACAATTTGCTCAGCGAAGAAACAACATTCTTTCACATACGTCTAACATCGTGTTACACGTCTCCTCTATTGTAATTATGTTTGAACACTCCATATTATAAATGAGCATTAAGAAATTTATATTGCCGATTGCATTACAATTAAATATAAAAGCTGCCAGTATTATTTTTATTGGTCATCATTAAGTTAAACTGCCGTTTTGTTAATAATTAAGTTTGCTACACGGACGTGCGTTTGCATTTGTTGTATCGATGAATTATGTAATAAAATAAGCGACACATGTAAGTTTTGTGGAAATGAAAACGAGTCCTTACGAAAGTGCAACATTGATAACACTAATTAATTTAGAAGTTTGTTCATTAATCGTCACGTCGTTTACATAAAACTGGCTGCTTTCGACCGTTATAACTTTGCCGACACTTTATTGCCAACATTTGATTTTAAACTGCGACATTTTAACCACAAAGTCACGAATTGCATCCGAATACTTTCCCTCGCACCCGCAAGATGGCCGCAAGCATCTGTCGATTTGGCGCTCTTTTCGGTAAAATATGCATGCTTTAAAATAATTATTTGGTCATGTCGCAATTCTGCGGTCGAGATATGTTCACGCGAGCTTACTAAGTACTATAGAATGCCTTGAAGTATGTAAATTGTTATTATATCAATATGATAATTCAATTTAATACACCATTTTGATAAAATGTATGTATACGTGGTATGGTATGTGTATCGTTTACAACAGAAGTCCTTAAATCTTTGAATTCAACTAACTTATAGCTGTAAGACAGTCGTCTTAAATAGATTGAAATAGTGCACCCGACCAGACTTCACTGATGTAAGTTATTTATGTTACTATTTATTATATTAACATAAATTGGACATGAGTTATTTTATTGCCCCAAATGCGTCGAGAATGCGCTGGACAAAGGTTATAGTTGTAATTCAGATTTGTCATAGCTCGTAAAGGCTACGTTTGTTTATTTAGATGACGGAAATATTACAGCCACTAGGCAGCGAAGGTCAACGCTTTCTTATATGACCTAGTAGGTAGAGGTCTGTTTAGAGCGTTACCAGTAGGTAATATTTAAAATGGAACAACACTCATTTAAATAATACATTTATAATAAATACTATATTTGAGTATGTACGTTCGTCTGTTGATCATGGCTGAACTGATTTGGATGTCACTTGATGCATGGACAGTAAGTCGTGCTATGATGAAGACAATCATAATACTAGAGATGCGCTGATTATGACTTTGGCCGACTAGCCGACTAGCCGATTAGTCGGTTGTAAATAAGCCGACTAGTCGGCCGACTAATCGGCCAAGCCGACTACGGTTTAGGCCGCAGGGCTTCTTAAACTGTGGGTCGCGACCCCCAGGGGGGTCGCGAGACTACTGAAAGGGGGTTGCAAAGATCTGATACTTTTCAATCATTATAAATAAAATTTTAAAATTAGTATACACACTACGTACAAATATAAATACAAATAAAAATCATACAAAATACTATTGTAGTTTTATTATAACTATTTTTTGAAAAAAGTGGCAATGCAAAACTGTTATGTAGGGCCTAAAAATTGTTACAAAAGTTTATTTTTTCTATTGAATAAATATATATATAGTTTTATGTCATTCTATTTATTGTGTTTTATTACGACCGATATCCCGTCAACGTTTCCAATTATATATATGTGAAATGAATGGGTACGTATTCTTTAATCCTTCTTTTATTTACATTGTAAAATAGTGCGATATTACATCTACATCTACGGTTAATATATATTTCATTATATGGAGGAGGGGGTCGTTTAAAATATCCTAAGCTTGAAGGGGGTCGCTATATAAAAAAGTTTAAGAAGCCCTGGTTTAGGGGATTCCCGTGACGCTTCGTTTACAGCTGATTCGCTGCAATTTCAGTCACTACTGACATGTGGACAAATATAAATAACAAAAAAAGTTTTTTGAGTTTTACAGCTCACTAGTTTGACGATAGTTTCAAATATCATCACGCAGTATTGCAATATATGTCATTAAATATCATGTTGATTTGTTTTTTAATTAAGATACTAATTTTGTTTGATAAATGTCATCAATATGTTTTCTTTACAAGGAAGTAACACATACATTTTATTGAGAAATAGACACAAAGTAAGAAGCCGGATAGTCGGCTTTACCGATTAGTGGCCGACTAGTCGGAACATCTCTACATAATACATAAAATGCATGTATATATCGCAGTTGAACTATCATATATTATCCTTTCTTAATACTTTTAATGATATCTATAAATATTTATATCTCTATCATTACGTGTAATGAATAATACAAAATGTAATATAACAATTGATATCAATCAAGACACAAGGGCTCTTGAAATTTAAATGATTTGTATTTGGTTGTGATGCGTCGTGTAGTTTAATGCGACAATAGGCAATCGATTGTGGTCACTGCGAGTATGATTGTTTAACATTTAGTTCAAGTATAGGTTGAAGGAATGTATTTGATATTTTATGAATTGTAATACAATATAATTAATGGCATAATTTTTCAACATTGGTAGAGTTGTCTATCAGGTATCTGAGACCATCTAACTAAAGAAGTAGAAGGATAAATCAATTACTTTTGAGGAAAGTCAAGATGGAGTGATGAGTGATTATTAAAATTAAATTAAAGTATGCAATGTAAGCATTGATATATATGTTATTTAATATTTACTATTAATTTTTTTCTTTGTGAAAAAGTATTTGCAAATATAATACATATTAAAATTAGTATCATGATGTTTCGTGTCCATTTAACAATTTAGGTTAAGTTTATTAAATTTGTGTCGTTTTGTGTTTCGTAGAATAGTCAACGGGGGGTGGGTAGGTATCGGTCCACTGGTGATCTCAGATTGTTCGTGCTTTGTACATTAGAGGCACTGTGTACTCTTAATTTTATTATAACATTTTTGAAACTATATTGCTTTCCTCTACTTATAATATTTACAAAAGCCCTTACAACAACAGTAAAATAAGCAGATATTTATGAGTCATTATTTAATTAATGTTTTTATAGTCCAGTACTCCCTTTCATTTTGAATGTTAATATATGCCACCACTTGGTCAGCATAGAGGCTTTTCATCTGTCAGGCCTTAACTACCATGGGATTGGGTTATAATTTACGATTTTATCTCAAACGGCACCCCACATAGGGGCAACGGTCAGTGTGGCCGATGAAAAAATAGGCGGATAACACCGGTCATAATGGTCAACACTGATCGTCCGCCACGCCCGCTGTGACTTGCCAAAATAGAGTCATA
The DNA here is from genome assembly GCA_028551675.1 of Tineola bisselliella. Taxonomy (NCBI): domain Eukaryota; kingdom Metazoa; phylum Arthropoda; class Insecta; order Lepidoptera; family Tineidae; genus Tineola; species Tineola bisselliella. The sequence continues at coordinate 85,534 of JAPWLS010001302.1, read as the reverse complement.
ATAATGAGGGATGGTCTGGCGTAAGTGCGCGTAATTTAGAACCATCTCATAATGACCGTTCGGGGTCGTTTGTAACTGTTTATTTAGTGGGCGCTCTGTTGTTCTGTCAACCAATTTGAAGGATGACTTAGTTTCACTTTTATTGACCACTTTAGCCAGCTGTTGGGTGTTTAACTACACAATAAAATCGTATAATAATATGCACATATAGTTAATCTTTCTTTGGCTTCTAACCATGATGTATGTGAACTTGACTTGACGAATACCGCAGCAATCCCTCTGAGCTTAGATTGATGTAAGAGCCTTCTAAGAGGCTGACAAATATGTCGTCTGAACGAGCCATAGTAGTACGACGTCTTAGCATAAATAAGGATTAACTGACCAACCGCTATCGCACACCACGTGGTCACATGTCTTCAGTACTAATCATCTAGTTACCAACTCATTAAAGCTTTCTTTAACAGAATTGATTTCAGTTTATACGTTTATGATGACGAGCAAAATAAAAAACAAATAAAATCCAATGTTTATAACAACTAGGAATACTCTCTTCAGTAAATCCCCATGTAAATGCCCCATTTTCAATTTACTCGTAAATTTGTTTTATTGTCAAAGTGCGTAAGTCTTGAATTACAACTTCGAAGACGAGCAGCGGGAAGCGTTAAGCCACAACCATTTTAAGCCTCCGTTGCGATGTTTCAATCGCAAGTGATTTCGCTCGACGGCTTAGAGGATCAGTGACTTTAGGGTGAAGCGACGAAATGTGCGTGAAGCTCTCATTTCACTTATCCCGATTTCCATTGCGAACTGTACGAATCTTCTAGTACTTCTAAAACATTAACGCAGAATTTTATTGCAGTGGTTAAATTAAACGTTCGAAGAAGAGCTACATGCTTCCTCATATGATCACTTAAAAAGCAAATTACAGAGTTGTCTACGAATTTAGTATCGGTTGACCAATTTAAAACAAAAACTTAAAGAGGATTTGCTTCAGAATGTTTATCATTTATGTCATTAATTCCTGAAATTGTTAGCTATAATCCTTCGACCTTCTATACAAGTTTTCTCACGTACACGTTCGTGGGCGAGGTGTTTCAATTAAATCTTGGTATTGTTGGGCGCCGGACTACATCCCGCCTGCCTTCACACAAACTCGTCCCAGCTTTATTAATTTGTGCCTCTAACTAATATGTATATAATTACAACTATATGTAATGCAGATTTTCATTAAAATGGAATATGTATTTTAAGTTATATGATACACACTTTGCTGGTTTATACTTTAATAACCCTATGCATACATTACATCAATTAATTCAAAAAACATTGTTTTGTTATACCTACAATTTAACAAGCAGGTTGGCGTGTGTGGCAGCGACTGTGAAGTCGTTACTTTGTACAACATTTTAATCAGGGATCTACATAATGTGAAGCGGGAGTTCCGTCCATCCGACAACTTGATTGATGCGGCTTCCTAGATTTATTTCCCCGAAAAAAGTACACGCCACACGTCTGCAAAGCTTTTGAATCATATAAAAATGGTCCCCGTAATGCTTTTGTTTTATTTTAAATACGGCCCTTTCATAATTAGCGTAATAAATTATAAAATGATAATAATACGAGGGACATCTTGTGAACCGCTTAATACCGCGCGTCGGGGGGTGCCGCCGGCGACCGCATGTCAATCTCCCAAATGTAGAACAATTCTTATTTTGAAAAAGAATAAAAAATTCGTATCACTTTTATATTTTTTGTCCCTCTCGTTGTATTTAACAATAAGCCGGCGTGAGGGAAATAGTGATATGTATTGAGTCTTGTGGCAACATCTGTGCTGTATAATAGATGCTTACGTAGGTTTCTTTTCGGGGATTGCGGCGAGCCCGGTGGGATCGCTTTAACATGATTGATCTGTTTATTTTACATTTTTAAAGGAGCATTTTTACGGTTGCTTGTCAACTTAATAACGAGTATTTATATCAAGACACTTTTAGTTATAATTTTATTGATAGGATTCTTTTAAAATTATTCATTTACCTACAAATGATTAATTGATATTAGATTTGTTATAACTCCTAACATTTTATAATAACATTTAACTGCGAACCCTATTCTCTGATATAATCGATACACGTTCAATCTATTTTCGTAAAGGTGTATGGCAAGTTAATCTTAAGTAGTGAAAAAGTTTAAAAGTGCCGGTGCTGAGTGGGTAGCAAGTGGCGAGCGCCTCGGGAGCTGTAAGTAGTGTTGGCGCCGAGCCATGAGGTAGATAATACCAGTACAATACGCTATTCTCCTTTGCCTGGATTGCCGCTGCGACATCACTTTTAAACCTTATCTAAGTATGTTTCCAGTTTACATTGAGGACTGAAAATTTATGTATATTATTATATATAAAGTGGTAACATATATAAGACAACGGAACAGGACGAAACCAATTCGAATGTGAATGTGAAATGCGAAATACTGAAATTAAAAGAAAGAAAAAAGTCTAACAATTTTATTTATCTCTTTTGTTTCAACAACATATACTTACAACAAGGTTTTTAATGTAATAATTTGTAGTGGTGATTATTTTAATCCGACGTTTTGAAAGCGTTGCAAGCATCGTGGTCGTGGCGATGTTCAGTTTTTCGCATTCGAAGCCAATGGTGTCTAAAGGATTAGTAGTTTGTCCAGCTTAGGTTTTAATTTGTGTATGGTTGGGTTCTCTATTGAAGTTAGAATATTTTTTTAATTTCAATAGTATCTCGTTTTTCGGTTCAGACGAAACGGATGTTCATAATTTGCATAAATGTTTATAAAGAGTATTGCATACAGTTTTTCATATTATGATGGTACTTGGGTAATTCTATATCAGTCACCTATATTAATTTTTTATCATAAACTTAAAGCGGCGCGACTGTGTTTAACTTGGAGAGCTCGTTAAAACGCATTCTGTTATAAAAAGATGAGAAGAACTCCCGAACAGAAGCCGCCGTCTTATCGGAAGCAATTACCTACTGTTCACTTTATTAATTTTCATAACTACCCCTAAGAGATCAAAGAGATGCCGCGATTTCGGTTGTAGGTACGCTCGTGCGAAGTGTTACTGTTTACTATACCCATAATAAAACGACTCTTTGACAGAACAGTAATGTTTTATAATCCTTTTGATGTTTTAATATTTAAACTATAAACAAATAATAATATAATTATCTTATATCGATGGTAATTTTGTAAAATACAGAAAAAGCAGCATCGTGTGTGAAAGTCCATTTCGCAAAGAAGAAAAATGATATACGTCCGAAAAAGCTGGAACACAGGAGCGACTTATCTCGCTAAAACGATTCCCACATAAATAAAGCTCATCGGATATGAAGCCGTATTTACATAAGAAAAATATAAAGAGGCCTAAACGATAGGTCCATAAGGGCGGTATCGGCCGGGGTGAGCACTTGGGACCCGGAGCACGTACCGGGGAACGTTGCGGCTTTAATAACAATACGAAATATCAGTTCGTTCCTTCGATCGCAAATCTACGTCAATAACATATCCAATAGTAGCGCTCAATTCATTCCAACATAATCTTATACGTTGGGGCACGTTTCCCGCCTAAATCTTCCGCCACATGTCGCCAAGATGGCCGCCTGGACAGAACTAAGAAAAAGGATATCACGAATCGGTAATATCTTTCGAGTCCATAAAGTCAAATGTTTATTTGCAGCTATATTTTGTCCTTTTGCGGATATTGCTACTACGTAAGCATCGGCTTGTAGTTTTTGGCGACTCTTTGGATCAGCATGATAAAGGGAGCCGATACGAGTGCCACCCTTTCTGCGAGGATTTACTTTTGACCTTTTCTATTTTATTTAGATGACCGTTGTTTTCTTTTAATATTTGTAGGTATATTTATATATTGGATGATATTTCAATATCCAAAATTAACTAACTACATTTTTACAAATAAATATACTCGTCATGAAAATCTACATAAATCAATTTAAATTATATAGATACCTAGTGTAATAGTGATCACTGAAAGACAATCGTGTTCGTGGTGTAATTCCCGGACGGCAGTCGTCAGCACAAATAAAGTCACGGAATTGCCGTAATTAAGGCCTGCCTTTCTAATGTACTGATTGATCAATCATCGGCCACCGACAATCGAAGGAAGCTTTGTCTTCGTGGGCTATTGTCTGTGTACGTGGTCGGAGGGCGACCAATCTTATTACATAGACTAGCTTTTCATACAGAACAGAACATTGCTTTAAAAATATATTGCAGCTCTAATTAAATTGTTTAATATAATTGGAAATAAATGCTAATCAACTCATTTGAATAAATATATTTTAACAATAATTACCTTTATTTAAAGTAATAGTTTTCTCGCGGTTTGTGATTTTCTCTCTAGTTCTGTTTTATGTTGTTTATAATCTTTGTTACTAAGCAATCGAAGTCGTCACGATGATCCCGTCATCGTCTGAATGTAGTGGTTTCAGTGTAATTCTTTGAATGTAACTTCTGTGAACATACAATATGAAAGGTATTTTATTTGCAACATTAAGATAATTTCGATAAAATTACTCGCTAGCGTATATATGTGAATATATATTCCCAAGAAAAAAATTAACATCTTTTTATTTTAAGTTAAACTTTTGATGTTAATAATTAGCAAGTATATTTTATCATAAATATTTATGCAATAGTTTCTCTAGTACAGTTACTTCTAAGTAAGGCTAAATTAAATGTCGTAGCTTTCTGTAGCGTCTTGACCGATGGCTGGCGGCAAGATCTAAAGGCGGGAGAGTCACGTGCGCTTCCGATTGTTATTGAATTCCATTTAAGTGTGCACGTGATACCCGAGGATAAGCCACGACTACTACAGCAGCTCTTATATACTATTTTTGTTTAGAAACAGTAACAAAGATGTTAAACACAATCTCTTTAAATTGAAACAATACTTCGATTCCATTGTTTTGTAATAACGAAATGTTATTAGACATATTATCGTTGATGGTTCCTCTTTTAATAATTCTTTATTATGATGTCTGAGGTTAATTGCGTACTCGTTTTTACTAATTTAAAATACTTCATGTTGCTTATTATCGCGTTTATTTTGATGAATTTCATGTATCGTGATCGCGGTGAGGTTAAACAACCACGAAGGGCTAAGCTTTCGGAACGTCTGATCGAATTAAGTAAAGCACTTAGTATTTTAAAGTAATTTTTCTGTTATTTTAATAAAAGTTTTACAGTAGACAAATTTCCTTTATAGCATTAGTCAATCAGGAAAAATTTATTACTTTGATCAATTACTTTTTCATACCCTTTTAAAAACGTTTAAAGCAAATTGTTTTATAAGCACAGTAAATTTTGGGAAAGCTTACGCCGCCCAAAAATTAATTGATCGAATCTCGTTTCTCAAAGGAAACGGCGTGGAAGAGTTTTAATTAGTGAGAAAAAATCACCGCAAACTTCCGAACGTAAAAAAAAGCGGGAGACAAGGGTGGGCGTTGCGAGAAATAAAATCTCCCGCTTGTAATACGGGCAACATTTGTGTGAGGAAGACGCTCAGTAATGGAAGACAAATTTCAATATAATTTGCAATACATAAGCGTGTTACTTTAATAGCCCAGAACCACCCTTCAAATTAAACGGGGCTTAAGTTTTATTTTATTTTTTCGTCTGCTCCTCTTCGATCTTGTAAGCGAGACGGGGTAGAAAGTAGGGAAGACGTCGCGAGTTGAGGCGAGGGTGCGCGAGAAAAAAATATAATCCGGGTAAATTAATTGCTCTTACTGGCAATAGTGCCCGGCCGCATTGCCGCCAAATCAAATTAAGGACGCGCTATAAAAACCAAATTAGTGCTCGCTTTAACCGTGCAAGGGTCCTTAGTTACAAGACGTTAGTTCAAATCCCACCATTTTCATTAACAATAAATATCCCTTGCACCCGCGCGGAATTCTTATTGTTTTACTTTTTACACCCTTGTGTGCCGCGTGGGATATCTCCGGTCGAGCCTTTGAGTTAATTTGTACTTTTTGTTTGCTTACTTACTGGGCGCAATAAAAATTTGTGTACCGCGAATTGTATGGACGTAAAATTTTATATTGCCCCAGGGAAGGTTTTGCATTTAATTGGAAAAAATTTAGGGGCCGCGAAGACACTCCTGTGTGGCTTCTTAAATTACAAATGGTGGACTAGTAAAACATTAGCCCGTTACATTACAAAGAAATCACTATTAGAGGTGAAGTTTAAAATCACAAAAAAAAACAACAAATTAAACCGCGTCCACAAGACATTTCATTTTGTAATTTCCTAACCGTTATTTGACTCCCCATAATTCAACTTGGATACATTAGAAGGGGGTGAAACTGATCTGTTTTTTGTCATACTCGACCTTAATTACAGATAATAATCTAAATTAGAGGGCGGCGCATCGTATAAAACAATAAACTGACACTGTCATTAGGTGCAATTTTTATACTAAATCACTGGGTAGCTGGCAACCTTTATGTAATATCCTCACATTACCTATTTCACACTCAACCTTTAATATAGCCTTTTATTGACGACCCGGAGGTCGCTGACGCAAAAAAAGAAGAATTTTTCATTTTATTCAGAATTAGTTTGGATTCATGTTCGTGAATAATTGATGCGCGGGCGAATTTATATCAATAAAATATGAAAAATTTGACCATGCTAATAAAAAATTTGTGCATGGTCGAAAGTTGAAAATATTGAATTGAGAAATCGTTGAGATAGAAATATTAGGGAAGACAAATTAAACGAAATCTACGCAAAAAATGGAACAAAACATTTATTATATAATTGGAAAAAAGTTATATGAATAAAAGAATTTATTAATATCAATAAGATTTATTTGCAATATTTAAATAATACCATATATTTAATACTTTTCATAGCAATTCGACGAAAAATATTTTCTCTGTATTTAATTATTGACTAAAAATGGTGCTAACATATTTTTGTTGTAATTCCATTTTGGTTTCTTAGAAAAAAAGGAAGTAGATTAGTGAAGACAATAGATACTTTAAATTATTTCTTTTAATATCCGTAACAAATTTAACAATATGGCTTGGACTCATCAGGAAGCTGTGAAGGCGATTATAAAGGATCTGATGAATTAGTCATGTTATAAAAACTTTAAATTAAAAAGAAATAGCTATTATTGGGTAATTAATTGTGAACAAGTGTAGGGTTTATTATTGTATTTGCTAATACAGGGTCAGTGTCCATATTTCTGCAAAACACACAAGCCGTCAGGATGTGTAATAGCCAGTAATTCGCTTTATCACCAGACAGTTAATATTTAGTTGCCGTCATTACAGAGTTGAAAAGCCGACAGCCGAATATCGTAATTATATTATTAAAATTACCACCATGATTGCAGGAAACGTGTTATTTAACATTATACTGATAGTATCTTATCGCGTTGCCGATCCTAATACACGATGTGTGGATATTATCGTTCTACCTGCCGAAATCGACGATCACACATGGTTTTGTTACCGATTTTTATATATAGGATGTTCTTAATTACTTTTATAAAAAGATTTTGTACACTTAAGCGTTAGTAAACTCTTGTCCATTGGGAATAAAAATTTATTTGATTTGTGTATGACGTATGTATTATAATGTTAATAAAAATTAGATATTGCCTCGGGTCAGAGTGTTATTTGTGTGTTTGTGTTTTCCTTGTAATGAATGACACCCTTAAAATAGTGTCAGAGCGATTGCACTTGTAAGCCACATAAAGTAGATTAACTCATATTCGCAAATAACTTAATGTAGGTACTACAACTCATAACAATACATAAATTTGAATTCGATTCGGCATATTTCTGTTATTTGTAAATTAATAGCAGTCTCAAAAACAATAGTCTGAAATTAATGCTTGTGGTTTCAATAGTTGTTCTGGTCAAATATAGCTGTGTAATTTGTCATTGTGTCGTATCTAGCAAAATTCGTTATTGGAACACCCCTTACAAGACGTTATTATCAAGACAAAGCGCGCTGTTTGTCTATCATGATAATCTGTGGGCTGCTCATTTCAATTCCGTGTTGTATAAACGCCCTAATGGAGGCCAGTAATGTGACACGCTTGACGATTTTACTCACAAATTGTTGTACGAAACTCTATTACAATCTAATGGCAGACAGGCTAATTGCAATGTTATTACGTTTTGTTGTGCGCAATACTAATGATAGTGCTCCCTGGTAATTATTAACTAAGGTGAAACCCTGAAGATGTGTCCAATTGAATCATCCGCCTAATTATAGGGTCTATCACACTACTTCGAAAACGAAATGTATAGGTATCTACGGACTTATTAAAATTATTATGTATAATAGATTAAAACCTGTAATTACATTCAATGCTTTCATTACACGTGTTTTGGTATAATAAATATTATTTATATGGTGAATGTTAATGTAAATAATGGTTCACGCAACACGACACTGGATAAATATTGAGGTTTAACGAAAAATATCAAAATAGCACTGTCACGACTGTCATCAAGCCTAGTTTCACCGTTTTACGTTGTGTGAAATATTAAATATAATAACTGTCACAGGTTTTGCAATTTTCCATATCTCGTCACGAGATGAAGATGTGGAGCATATTTTGTTACATACATCAACTAGTCAGTACATACCGCTGAAAATAGAAGCCACGTCAAGGGATTGTTATTAAGCTTGTTAAAATTTTGTTTATAGTTGAGTTGCAAGCTGGTGTCTACTTCAGGACTATTCTTTTTGGAATTTGCATAGATACAATTAATATACTGTCATTATTAGATGCATAAACATCATGATCTTTTTTTTAAAGTTTGATTGGACGTATAAGTAATTGAATTTAACAAATAAATAGCTGGATATAAGAATGTATGTTAGATTTTTCAAACAAAAACAAAGAAAAGATACTAATGAATTGGAAAAGTCTTTTGCCCTCTGACATAAATTGGCCTTTGCTTAGAGACCTTTTATTTTTGCCACCACAGAGATGGACCCGTGACGGTGAGGATCAGATTGATTTACGAGACGAAGTGCGAGATGTTGGGGCGACCCGACTTGGATTATACCTAACTAAGGCTTATCCGGTTTACAACATGTACCGGTACTCTGCAGAGGGTAGGTACTTTAAAAGTAGAGCACATTTTCTATGCTTAAAACAAATACAATAAAAAGCTGATTTATTATATAACCTCTTTTTTATACTCATTCATACCTACATCTGCGTTCAGGAAATTTCTGAATCAGGCAGCCATCTTTTCTTAAGATATAAGTTATTACACCTTTTAAGAAAGAAGTAAGAAGACACGTTCAGCTATTAAAGTCAGTGTTTCATGAGCGGCGCAGGCGAAGGATATTATCGCACCGCTTGTTGCCCGCGTAAAATAATAATGGCCGAACTTCCGGCGCCGGTGGCGTGGAAAACTTAAACGAAAAAGGCGGGAAACGCCTTTGGCCCTTCACCGCTAACTTTGTTAACTGCTCGGATGTGACGTCACTTAATTTATTAATACTTTTAACCAAGAATTTGTGCGTGATTATCTTGTACAGATAAGCGTATACAATTAATTAACAAAACAAATATAATATCTTAAAGTTCAAAAAATCTATAACCGCCACCGCAAACAATGTGTGGTCGACAATAAATACCGATCTGTGACTATCCCATAAAGCACCGGAATCGTTTACAATTAAAGCTTTAAATCGGCAATAGGTGTTGCTATAAATCGCAACAGAAAACAATCAGCGCGGGCGCGTCGCTTGCAATTAGCGCAGGCTGCCTCGATAAATTTGCATTAATGCTCTCGAAAAATCCATGTGCCAATAATTTTCGGTACAATACGAGAATCGTGCATTGCGAGATGGATGAGAGAATGATTGTAGACTCTTGTAACTCGAATTGTAAAAATACATTTATTTTTTATTTACCTATTCTTTTATATTACTTATAGTTTCCAAAAGTTTTCTTTTTTGTGTAATGGTTAAGTAGTATAATTGTATACACTAAAATGAATAGGCATGTTTAATTAATTAGTGTGAAATAAATTACATTGAATAATATAAGCAATGAAAGTTTGTATGAGGTTCGATTGAATGCGCTCAGTTGTTTCAGCGGCACTGAATTTACGCTGACTGTTTCGTGATTTACGAAACGGCAGTTGCCTCACTGAATTTTACACTTTTGCAGCTCCACTCGCACCAATGGAAATTAATTGATATTTACTAGTACGCGAGAAAAAAATTTAGAGCACTTTTGTTGACAAAATATAGTGTTACGCTAAAAGTGTAATTGTTAGTTAGTTTCAGTTTTGTATAGTTTTTAGTATTGCGGGAGTAAACTTTTTTATACAAGTTTTACATTGTAGTGAATATTACTTTGTAATACGCTAATATTAAGTTAGTTACATTGTAGATAATAATATCATGTCACATCGAAACGTTCCGTTGGGAATATAATTTTGGGCACGGAACCGTAAAATTATTATGTTAAGTGGATCATGAGACGATTTTTTTATAATGCAAACAAAATAATTACACTAACTGCTACTACTAAGACATTTCGTAAATGAGAATTGAATATTTATAAGTTGGTATTTGTCTTTAATGATGTCATAATATTGTGAACTCGTTCCGTTTATTTCACCATTACATCGTTTCCAGCAGATAAAAAGCCTATGAATCTAACGCGAATTGGAGAATCATATAAATTGGTTAATTTTACAACCAAAAGAACCATAAGAAGTGCCCCAAAACAATTTACTGTGGTATTTATGTAAAGTGGGAGTATTTTTTATAGATTTATTTTAATTTAATATCCAAATAGAGTGTCGCTCGGTGACGGCGCTTCATGCTGTGCGCTCAGGCGTTTGGAGCAAACATTTTATGTACGAGTGTGTGCGGACGTGGGTTGATAATTGTTTGACAATGTAAAAGCTCTCCATTGGGTATCATTAGTGATTCCTCTTGAAATGTTCTCATTTATTATCATACTCTCACTGGGACAAATATAAAACATTGAAGCAATTGTTTATTCTGTAGGTTTCAAACCAACTATTAAGCTCATATTTTATAATATACCTACATGGTTTCATTTAGGGATGTTTTGATAAACAGTTACGTGCTACTTTTGTAAATACTCATAACATCTTCATAAGAGTTATTTATACCAAGGAAGAGTATCTTAATACTAAATAGGCAATAATTGTCACATGAATAAAATGTTCCTGGGTGGATGATCACAATATTTGAAGTCAGAATATAATAAATACATTATACATAACACCGGACACACCTGTCCATAAACTAATATGGTCGAGTCGCGTTAGCTCGTGGCAGGTTATGGTTTGGTAATAAGTAAACACTAAACCGAACCTCGGAGTGCGGAAGGAGCGTCGTCCGACACCGCGGGGGCATCCGCCCTATAAAATATGAAAATATTCAATTTTATAACATTCCATAACGATAACATCGCTAGAGGTTGTGTTGATTTGATATTTTCGGTGGTAAGGTAATATTATATGCCCTCTGTTGAATGGAGTTGGAGCCGTGCTGGGCATGCCGGAGCGCGGACGTCGTAATTTTACACTTAATCATTCAGATAGACGTTTTATAGTGCGATATGTGTTACGTCCATTCGAAACTCGAAAACTGATCGCCCAACAACTTTTCTAATTTGTAACTTCGCCTGCGACAAGTAAACATTCAAATTGAAGAAATGTGTGTATAAAATTAATTGTATAAAAAGTTTGCGGACGTATTATTGAATAGGTCTTTTAATTTATGATAAACAGTTGCTATACGTAAAGCAGTAAGTCAGCCCGTTGAGTGAGGCAGAGTAATAAATAAAGGGTGAACGTGTATAATTCTTCGTGGTATGATATCACGCCGCTCTCTGTCTTTTTCGTAGGGATAGAGTGTGGGTGGGAATGCTTTATTATTTATCCATTGTTAAGCTGATTGCATTCAGATTGTACCTAAACAAAATTTTTAAAAATCAAATTGCAGATCAGGTAAATTAGAATTATTGCCTTGATTACTCAGAATACTGCGATCCATTAATAACAAATATAAGCTTTTAAAAGTCTAAAAGTAAATATTGGTGTATCTTCCTTGCACATGAGTAATTCGCTGCTAATTTTTAATACCGAATATTTCCTTTGTATAGCTATCTGATTTGTTTCCAAGGAGACATTATCAGACTGGGTAAGTCAGTTGCAAGACGGACACGCCAATGCTAAAAGAAGCGATAATCCCGATCTCGAGCACTCGGGGACCCAGTTACGATTACTGTCGGAACACAAAGGAGTTGTTTGTTAACGCTGCTCCGTGTCGTGGCTACCTACAGTCAGCCCATAACACAGTTCATTATTTATATTAACAGTTTGGCAGTCAGTGGCCAGCTCACCCGATCCCGACTTATGGGCGCGTGAATATGCGTGGGCTTTATTTGTACCCTTGTTAAGCGCTGAGGATATTATAAAAATGATTCCTTTATCCGTGCTGTGACACTCGTTGGAAATTGGTCGTTTAATTTATGTTGATCATAAAAAAGGATTCGGACCCGTGCAGGTTGGAATCTCATTCATACGGAGGTAGAAGCGTTCGGCTCTTTATGGATCGATGTTTTCATTAATTTAACGCCGGTCGGAGAATGCCACCGCGGTGTCGGGTGTCGCGCGGATACCTACCACTGCCACGACATGATCTCAAGATAGGAGTCTGTGAGCTCGTGCCTGACTACTGTTTTGGGTGGCAGCTCATTCGTTACATCGGATTAAATGATGTCATTGCGAGCAGAGCGATGACCTTGAACCGATCACATATGATTGTTATAAATTACATCTCAGTGCAGGGGTACCTATATCTACACTTAACACAGCAGTTAAATATTTACATATGTACATACAAATGCCATTTAACCCAGAATGAGCGAAGCTTTATAACTTGAAATATCATCAACTCTAACATTCTTTAAAATCAACTGTGACTATACAAAAATAAACATATATTTAGATTATAATAGTAGGTTTTAATAAGCGTCATTAGTCATACAGCGTTCTCCTGCAGCTGACACCAAGTGACCGCTGCTGGCAACTAGGCTGCATCATCAGATAAGCCAGCAATAACTTGATGTGCGCTCTAAATAATCTCTAAACAACATTAGTTTGATAAGTGACCGCCCGAGAGCGACTCATACTGACAGAGTTCTAATCCACTCAAAACATTCGGAGACAAATTTGTCGGACGTCGTACGGCGGCCCGCGCCAGGGATCCTGTGATCGATAGCGCTACTCGCCACAAAACGATAGATAAAAGCCGATAAGTCACAAGAAATATGACGCGAACAAAATCGGGAGATGTACGTAATAAGATAAAAGTCAAACAATGATTCGGGCGCGGATTCGCTGCGGCATAATTTATGTGACAACGCGTGATGGACGAGCGGCGACTTTCGGTAAACTATTTACATACGACCGGAGCCGCCACTGCCGGATTGGGTTCTGTTTTGACAGAGGGTGGAGCTTAGTACAGAAAACAAATGTCATTGTAATTTATTAGGTCATTACTTTTCCTTCTAAGATAATAACAATACCACAAAAGGTCAACTGATGAAATGAGAGGTAATTAACGATTCTCTTAGATGTTTTTAATCGAAACTGATGTGTATATGTGTTGCGAGTGCGACAATGATTGGGTGTAGTAAGGGAAAGTTAGTAAATCCCTTGGCGAGACTTCAAGCTAATTGAATCACTTGCTGGAATAGATACTTACGAAACAAAATCGCGGTGCGTCTCCTCTGTGCCGTGACGTCAACCACATCGCCTGCTGTCGGGCTTGGTGGGAATTCCCTTAACACTCTTCGGTTAGATTTGATTTCAGAAAATCTAAATTAAATGTTAAGAAATAACTTCTATTTTACCAACGTTTGCAGAATTCTATTGAAGTCTAATTCTGGGTGAGAATAACTCTGCTAACAGGATTATCATAACTTTTTGTATTATTTATTAAAATAGTATGAATTGTTAATTGAAAATTATGGAACATATGAAAATACAGAAAAACAGGTGAAAACATTAGTTGAAGTGACAATCCTGACGGAGATAGCGACGCGACAGGCACAGCGACTAGCGGAGCGGGTGGCGGGTTTTTATCTTTCTCGCCGCTTCGCCGCGTTCGCTCGACCGTGTAATTGGATGAGAACGGGGCGATCCCAATAGCGAAGCCCTTATCTGTTCGCGGCAAATCCACCTCCCCACTACCCTCTTCACCCGCCAGAACTCGAGCAATAAGTTTTTAGTGAGTAATTCAAGATAACCCCTTGATGTTGTTCATTTTCACACTTCCTTTCGCGAGAACAGCTCTTTATTGCGTAATATGTAACTGTCTCGTCGCCGACGGGAGTCCCGGGGGTGCTTGGGAGCGCAATTTGCCCCTTTTATGATGTTCATGTTCCACCCCGATGCTTCTCTGGGGATAATGACTATTGGCTTTTTCTTCAATTATTGTTTCATTTGATACAAGGTTGGAATTGTGTTCTGATTAATATTCAAATAATAAATATATAGAACACTTTCTTATAGTTGGTAATTAATTATAATATAATATATAATAATACATTTTATTGATTCATCTTACATAACAATTATTATAAAATATGATTAAGTGAACAGTAATACTAATGCAATAAAATTTTAATACAATAAAGAGAACAAGTTTGTCGTAAGAAATAATTTTCATGAGTCACAATTTTAATATGCAGTATCAACAAAATGCGAGTTTAAATTGGTATCATAGATAGCGGAAGGTTAGAAAGCGGGAGGTTGCGAATTGTCGTCGTATTAGTTGGTATCAGATGGGCCGCTTCGCCCGGGGAGAACTGATATCTGCGCCTGCCCTCTGGCACGAGCATCGGCACCGCCAACGCGCTATATTAACCTAGGAAATGGGACTGTTACGACCTTCTGACTTTGTAAATATAAAAAAAAGAAATACACATTTTAAATTGTGATGCTTACGTTTAAAGCGCGCTCGGCGTTTTAAAGAAAATAAAAAGACTTACACAACGTTGTTATTGTTTATGCGAAGGAAGTGGAGGTGTTCACATCGTCAGCTTCCATTTTAGTAACCTGCCGAAAACGTCTTTCTTATTGTGTTCATTATTTTGAGTGAAATTGCGAGAGCATTAAGTTGAGTATAGGGTGGGTTGCGCCACGAACGACTATTACCACCCGCCTTGTAATCAGAGATTCCGACTCGGCCAATGTAATAATATATCAAAAAATCATTTTGTGTGAGAATTTTATCAATGTCAACCTCCTCACCTTTTAATTTTTCTGTCATTTTAATTAATAATTTAATATTTTGCTTATCACTTTAATTTGTTAGTAAAGAACTCAAGGAAAGCTTGTCTCAATATAAGTTGACAAATTTAATAATTAAAAGAATAACAAATTTCTTAAACCTCAATTAAAATGATTAAAATGTTATTTTCGGCGATGTTAACACAAAGCTAACGCGTTTTAATAAAGCAGCAGAGCGCAAAAGATTCTCTCATCGCAGACACTACGGGGCCGTTGTCCAATACATAAACGTGCCATCGGCGGGTCTGCCCTATAATTTTATCCCTAATTTGCCCATTTTAAAGCCGTGATCCAAATTTAAATTTGCATAAAATGGTTAACGTGATATTCGATGTGTCAAAATTGCTATCTATTTTGTTCTTATTAGTGCTGTTCGATTGTATGCAAACTACACTTATTATTAAATTCCGTATGCTTTAAACATAGTAACGGATTGTATTTTTAGTAATTATTCTAGACATAAAAAGTAAAATATCACCAATTAATTGATTTAATTTATAAACATATTACACTATCCATCTTTAATAATATCTTTAAATTCGTATATTTACTTTATTTTTAACTGATGAATTGAAAGTTTTGCAGTAATCCTGCTATCGGCCTCGCTGCGAACACGATGGTTGCGTCATTATTTTGAAGCATCTGCAAATAATACCCACACAATGCGTTCAATAGCTACTCAATTCTAATCACACTAACCTTGTAATGTAAGTTAATAACACCGTGACCGATTTATATACATAGACCTGAGCTCACAATCGTAAAACCCCGTGTTAATATCACATAAAAATCTCGCTTGAATGTGTACTTAGGTATTACAGTAATATCCCCACTTTACGCGACCCCGTTATGCGCGGTTTCACTATAACACGAAATTCAAATTTATTATTAAATTACGCGAAAGTAATATAGTCATATAATGTAGTCATCAATTTCTCTATGGTCGCGGGAATTTCAGTTAACGCGATTTTTTCCGGAACGTTTCCCTCGCGTAAAGCGGGACATTTCTGTATAAAGCAAACTATTATACTATATGTATAAGTGATTTTTGAGCGATACAAATCAATTTAATAACAAAATTATGTACATGTCAGATATTTAAACATCGCGCGGAGTCATGTCCTAAGGTCTCCCTTCTGTTTTTAAGCTTGTATAAAAAGAATATTAACTGTTTAGAATTGCGCATTTCCAAATTTACTTGCCTCTATCTTGGTTAAGAACTTGGTAGTAATTTCATAGATTATGTTGTTTCTGTGTGGTAAATTAACACTTCCGAGTTAGTTTATTATAAACATTATTACACTAGAATGTTGCCGGTGGCGTGTCATTCTGCTTTGTAATCTCATGCCGGCCACCAATCAGTGCACTTCTCACCCGCCCGCGTTGAAAAAATAACACACTACAAGATGCATTCACTTGAGATTTCATCTATAATTTAACTTTGCCGCGCTGTCTTCCATGCAACCACTTCATAAGGACGCGTGGTCCAATTACCGACGAAATAATAATAAAATAAAACATACGTGCGATTTATATTTTTATCTAAATCGTATATTTAATTCGTCTTTAAGTTCTAGGCAAAATTATTAGCGTCATAATAAATACAAGGTAAATAATTTAAAAGACCTTTTGCAGTTTAACAAATCTATGAATAAATTTAATCAAACGAAATAACCAGTAAACTTTTTAATTTTAAAATTGCCAATTAGAGAAGTTAGTGCCTATAGCGCTAATTTAAAAAATGAAAAGAAAACCGCGTACCTTATCTATGACGTAGGTACTGAATACAAATAATATTTTAACAATTTATGCGATAATTGTATTTTTCAATGTTTAAGTCCTCTTTAATGCTTTGGTTTTGATCATTGTTAACTACTAATTAGATAAATATATGAAAAATAAGATAAACTCTATAGTCACACATAATGCTCTTTTTTACAGTATCCTTGTAATGGACAAGTTGACAACTAATGAAAGTGTGTATCCAATTGTTAACAGAATAAATGCGTCGCGTCGGTTTCGGCGTTTCCATATTTATGTTATTTTCTGACATTTGACTGACAGTTGATTTCAATGTTGTATTGTGACAAAATCTGTGTCGGCGAATAAAATTATTTTTGGTACACATTCACTTATATTACTTATGTTTAAGTTTGTATTATTATTGTGCGTTAACTTTCACATGTTTTTATTATATCTTCTTATATCGATTTAGAGGTAAGCAGATCTATAACAATAAATACTAATAAATTCCATAAATGATTAAACTGTTAATGTATTAATTTGATTCAATGAATTTATTTAATAAAATAATGTTATCAATCTATTATAATAATTATATTATTGTCAATAGTTTTATAGAATATAGTAAATAATTTTTGATGTACTTTTATTTTTAGACACGCAATAAAGTTTTTGATTTTAAATATGAATTTGATATAATGTATTTATTTCTAAAATAATAATTAAAAAATAATAATTATGGTATTTTTCGATATGAATTGTTCAATAATATCCCAATTAATATTAGAATGAAACCTTTATTTTTGATGAGAATTGAATTATGTTCGTACTAACCACTGCGCCACAAAGTTAACATAATTACTCAAATGCGGATGCATAATCTTTAACACTATATATTTTTTTAGCATTTAAAAAGGTATACGAATGCTATATTTTGTATGGTTGGTTGCACACGCTGCGCATTTCAATGTTTTAATGATAGGTATCTAATAATGGCAGGTGAATCATCTCAGGAGTTGATCGACAGTTGATAATGTCGATCGGCCGCACACCGTGATCAACTGTAGTGGAAAAGTATGTCCCGAACAACTGTGAATGTTGCACTTCTTTTTTTAACGACTTCGTGCTTCTGAATTGTTTCTCTGTTGTTTAAGAGTGTAAATGTTTTTTAAATTTCTTTTTATAATATATTTGCTGTCGGTATAGTATGTATTTAGATATTCGTATGCAAAACGCTATCTATATATTTACACGTAATTAAATTACACATACTTATTCATTTTGGATTGTAATATTATATTATTAATCTGGACCTTTTGAATTTTGCAAAAATATATTACCATAATAAAATATGAAACAATATAAGAAATGGGAAATTTAATTGATTTCAAGCAAAACTCAAGAGGCAGTTAATATTATCCATTTTGGAAGCTTAGTATTATTACTTAAATAATAAATAGTAAGTGGATAATATTGAAGTAGCAATATTATTATTCGTGGTTTAGTTGATGTGTAGTGACCCTTCGTAGTGCGTGGCTCCCCGCCGAGTCTATTGCAAGCAGCAATTGTCCGCCTGCCAAATAATACTGAATGTTGTACTGTGACGGATTGCCGTGGCATTTGGCGGTTTTACTCACCTTTTTATATATAATGCATGTTGTAAAGTATGTTGAATACCCGAATACGACGTCAAAATATTTGGAACAAAAAATTCGCTGATATTGTTCCCTTTTCCTACATTATACGACTGTCTGTTACTTTTCTGGTTTTCTTTGACGAATTAAAGAACTAAATTTTTAAATAGGGCACAATTTCATTTCACCGCATTTTATGTAGTGTCAACAGTACCTTTGATATTTTTTTTATTTTTGAAGTCCGGTCATAGAAAATATAATTTTAGTGATTGTATATAAAGCGAAGTCTTGTATAGAATAAATTCCGAAAATACATCTGTCTGCAAACTTGGCATTTACAAGAGGTAAGTGAAAAGACAAAGACCAAAATCGCGATGCTCGAAGAAGGGAAGTGGAAATGTTTTGTTCAAAAGCATAGGCACAAAAATTATACTCAAGTTAAAATGGAATAACAATTATTTATAATACTTATTTAAAATACTTATTTATAACTTACAATGAACCTCTATACTTGTTAAAAACATTTCTTTCGCTCGTAACATAATAATGACTGAAGGAAAGCTCACACCCTGCTCAACGTTCTTTACTGATCCGGATATAGTTCGATTAGACGTCGAGTCTGTCGGGGAGAGTAACCCGCAGGATGGTAAGCCGTCGGTAATTGCGGCTTCCTTTAAATCTCTTCTGACGATTGTTAGACGAACTATCGAAATTCTAGTTAATTTTTTTCCAATACCTTAAATTTAATACGAGATTTTACATAATATTTTTTTTAGATAAATACTATACTTAGTTAACATCTTGTCAGTGATAATGGACGTGTCTAAATCGAGCGTTTAAGCTTATCATGGTGGTCTTCTCTTAATACGGCGTACAATTTTCACGGTCAAGGGATCAACAATACAAAAACAATGACTGATAAATTACCTAACTAACTGAACGTTAATGTTACCCAAACGATCTTTCACCGAGCTGCTGCCGCTGTGTTCGGCGCAAGTCATCGAGGCATCCGGGCGGCAATCACAAATTACAAACAAAAAGCTAGGAGCGTTCTAATCTGACGTCGGATCGCGTTCGATCATCGACTGATCATGATTTACGAACACGCCGATCGGTATTCAGCGGCAACGGTCTCGACCAATCGCCGCCCTCGCGTTACCATCAATAGCTACTCGCAGTTCGCGAAACACCACAATTTTGTAATAGGTCATGTGGTTTACGGAACCTCTAATGAGTTATGATTTATGAAGTTCAACCTAACCATTTGTGTAATGTATTGTTTGCGGCTTGAGCCATATCTCATCATTGCGGAATGTTACTAATAGTGTATAGTTTTCTCGGAAGAGACTTTTCCAAAGAAAAGGGGTCAATAATTTAAAATGAAACAGTTATTTAATCAGTATTCTATAAAGCAGCAATAAGCCTTCAACAATATCTAGATCGTGTTCGTGGAGTGCTGAGCCATGAAGCATTCGAGGAATCCGATCCATCTCCACATCACGGCCTCACCTGTCCGATTAGCATCAAACCCATTGTACTCTTCACTCGGTTCTCTCAAGATCACGTCAAATTGAAATCTGTTTCGTTCTGGTGTGTCAAGGAAACAAACTCACTAGAGACAGGTAGAATATTCGGGATTAGTAGGTGACTAATGTAAATTAATAGTTGTCGAGTCATTGCATCTCATAAATTTGATATGGTGCTTTATTTTCATAGTTTTGTAAACTGCCACTAATGTTATTTATACTGGTTATAATGCATTAAAAAACGTTTTACATATATTCCCCTTTATTAAAAACGCGTAATGAAGTATAGTTTTAACATAAACGAATTGTTTATAAAGACGTAACGAAGGCAATCAATTAAGCATATCTGCTTACTTCCGACTCCTGCATACATTAGTCCAAATTAAAAGCTCCGTGACCGGACGGATACCAAATGCCGCGCATTAACCGCTGCTGGCCCTAGAGACTCCATTACTGGTAATAAAATGCCTATTATTATCGAGGGCCGAAAAGTCGATGCACGCGATGCAATTACTTGATTGGCGGTGTTCTGGGCGCCAGCATCAGCCCCGCGTGTGATTGATGGTACTCGTAATTAGAAAACACTTCAGCCCATGTGTCTTCATCGAGGCAATCTTAATCGCGAGCAGCACTTACCTTCCCATATCCGAGGCACGCGTCCATGTATAGACAGCAAACATATTAAATTTTGTGATTTACTTTTCTAATTACTTTATATTCCTATCTATCTTAGTATGTTATTTTAAATATTGCAACTGCGTAGATAAATAATAAATAAATACATATGTATTCGAGTCCTTACACACACAATGCCCTGATCTCATATCAGGATAACTTGTGATATCCATTATCAAGAAAAGGGAACACAAACATATAACACTAAGACCCAGAAGAAATATTATTATTATATTAAAATTAGCATTAATTAGTATTGACTAATGACACCCATTTTGAATTGTAGCTACTTTCAATTGTTAATTTTTATGCAGTCTGTATTGCGGGATATTTAGCAAACCGACAATACTTAAAATACTTCTTGAGCTGCTTTGCAAATGATACAAACCATCATACAAGAGGGCTGATATCATCCGACAACTTCCCAATTTATTACGTTCAATTGATAACCACAACATTTTAAGCTCAGTTATTTTTGGATGAGGAATAATGACTAAACTCTTTGCGAAAATTGGAATATGTGTAATGTATTTATTTACGAAAACATATATAATTTTATCACTTTTGATACATTTATTTTTTAATCTTCCTTACTATTACTACAACATTTGTAGTACTGAGATCTGAAACAATAATAATAAGAGAATACAGTTAGTTGGCGATGCAACGCGACCTACTAAGCCTGAATGATAATCCTGGCTGTTTATAGTGGAAACCAAGCAACGCCTTCGGTCCACTTCCTTCGATCCGCTTCAGCCACGAGTAATCGAGCTATTAATAAGGAGCTCAACTCTTGATACTTCTAATTAAAAGGCGAGACGTTCGCCTTGAGACTTGCAGTTTTTGGGCCTGCTCCAGCTGTTTAAATCCTCTTTTACAATTAAATGTATACCTATATGAAATCGTCATATTGTTGTTCTTTGTAATACGAGTTTTTATATTTCTCAATAACCTAAATACGTAGACACGTGTATTTAAAAAAAATAACCAAAGCTTTATTGTGTTCATACAAAGTTGAAAGTCAAAATTTCTCACGTGCAACTTTTACAAGCAATTTGTTAAAACTTAATAAATTGAAAGCTATAAGAAATAATGTTAGCCAGAGGCAAACATTGAAGATTAGCCGTAACTGCGTTGACAGGCAGAGTCTGTGGCGCGCGGCTTCTTTGTCGGCGATGGCTTTGAAGTTTGGGCGCCCACCGGTAGCAAGATCTTTCGAGTGCCAGTTTACGACTACCGACAGACAACTCTTTATTGCCAGCTGCCAGCACCAATCAATATACATAAATGGCTATTAGGCAATTGAATTATATCTTCATTAAGCATTTGCTCATTGAATCACGAATCGTCTTTTATTTTTATTTATTTCGGTGTAATTCCTTGTTTAATGTCTAAAATATTTATAGCTAATCCTTTATATACTTCGGTAGCATGATAATAATTTCCTCACTTGCGAGTTGGTCACTTTAGAACGAGTTTTCACGACAAGAACTTTAATTAAATATTTACCTTATAAGTATAACTGGCATGAAGCTATTTAACATTACTACCTCCCTATTTATACGTGTAATTTTATTGTAACAATTTTATTAATAATATTATTAAAAGAATGTTTTATTATAGGTACCTACTGTTCTGCATAGTTTTGTTAATATTAAATTACTTAGTATTTTGTACCACAATACTTTCATATGACTATTAACTTAATGTTATTCAAAAAGAGGCGTATCGTTTATACGCTATAACTCGACTACCACGAACCTTTTGCTTCACAAAACGACGTTTCTTTCATCAACACCGGAGTCCGTCAGTGCGTAATTAGTTTGGATATCGAACTCTGGATTGTTATATGCCAAAATGCGCAATTTTAAAAATAATGTTATTTCAAGTATAAATGGAATTTTATTTAAAACAAATATAATTTTATATATGATCGTGACTTTAAGGAAATTAAACAAATGAGGTTTCTGAAAAATGACGATCCATTGTCCATGCACACAAGGGATAACACTATATTTTTGATATAGAAAAGAACTTAAGTTTAATTAAATATAATAATATGTAATAACATAACTAATACATATATAAAGCCCTGACTACAAACTAGAATATTGTCATGTTGTATTTGTTCGTTCAGCGCAGGGTATCCTAATTAGGAGTCAGGCCATTGCATGTATTGTACATATTCATTTGTTTATTATTACTATCAACTCTTAAATAAATATAAATACAATACGTCAATATTAATAATTCTCCGAGTAGTAAAGGTTTTAGTGGCAATGTCGTTAAATCCAATGGAAATGGGATCATATGAAAGGTAAGAAAACTTGGTTATATATGGCTTAACGCTTCTTCCTGCCAATAAAATAATATCGTTACAGCTTAAGGTCCGTTGTAATAGGCGAGACCGATCGAACGCCCGACCGAATTTGCAAAAAACGCGTCTCGTAAACGGCGGCTATGCCTAAGTACTAACTACAAAAAAATCTACAAATCTAAATCTTTTTTGAATTTTTAAGGACAAATATTTATTGCATTCATTGCAAATATTGCCCTAGTTTAAAATGTGAACCGTCAATATTTAATAGAAATTGATAATATGACGACTTGAATATTTTGATAAAATTACCATGCTAACGGTGTGGAGGTTTGTGAGTGCGGCGTTTACAAAGCCCAACGCTACAGGTGCTTAAATTGCGATCAAACATAATCGGTTGGTGCTTACTACGCATCTGCTTTCCATCTCGCATAATGAACCAGATCTCCAACCTAACACCATCAATGGATCAACAATAAAGACCACACCACTGATTTCAATTATATTATATATTGTTTAAAAATTTACTCTAGGTTATTGTTATCATCAAATGATAAATATGTTTACTTCAAACTATTTTTATTTTAACGCAGTAAAGATGAAAATAAAATGGTTACACTAAATTTAAAAATTATTACGATTTCTTAAATTGAAACACAGTGGCGCCAACATCATCTACAGCATTGAATTTATCTTTGAAAGAGCCATTTGTATGATAAGTAGGTAACAGCAGTTTAATCTATTACAAAGCTGCCGACTAAACACTACTTTTAAGATCTCCCAAAATAGACATTCAGAAAAACTGCATATGGCCCTGCCCTCTTGTGTTCATACTATGGTAGCAAGTGGACAAGATTAAGCTGTAACTATTATGTAGGTAACTCAAATTATACTGTTAAAATATGCTGATTCTCGTAATACCTATCCAATACTAAGTTTACCCTGAAATACGTTAAGACGACACTTTGGGCTAATAATAATCATCAGTTTGTCTCTAAGTCTAATATATGAAACATAATGATAAAACCGTTTCGTAACCTTATATAAATACACGTTCTATTTAGCTGTCAAAACTGTATTCATATATTGTTTATGTTGATTCCACGGAAACATCTCTCTTCAGTCAAATGGCTGGTGATCACAATTGTCAGCAATTAACAGAATGTGGGCCAAACAAAAAATAGCCCACCCTGACGGCGAACACCTTGGCTAATGTGTGAGTTGACAAAACCAAAACATAACGAAGTGGCAAAAAAAATAATTGGAGACTGCCAAAACCACAGGGGTTCATACACTAAATGGCACGTGAGATGTCCAAACTAGAACGAAAAGCCATTCTTCTGTTTATATAAATATAATATTACATTGAAGTGTCTATTATATTTAAATATGTATGCGTATATATTTTAATTGTTTTAATTTTAATTGTTTTAGTAAAAGTATAACATCGTATTAAAATAATCCAAATGTAAGCGACAGTGAGCTAAATATGTTTATACAATTATTATAGTTAACTCATACCTTAGACATAAATAAGAAAGTATACTACCTAAAAAGTTATAATGGAAAAGATACATTATAAAAGAATATCTTATAATTTTTATTTTATCACTCTAACAAATATTGTAAATATAAAAAAAATCAAAAGAATACGAAGATCATTTATTAGCGATAGTGTATTAAAAGCGAATGAGACGTTTCGCAAATCATAACCACACACAGTGAATGAGCACAGAGCACACAAAGCCCCACTTGTATTGTTGCAAACCACAATTTAATTCCAATGATACGTATAGGAAGGAGTACGCCCAAGCAATATTTCACTACAACAATGGGGAGACACTGAAAATGTCTTAATAGTGTCTCAAGTAAGCTGTGAGAGCCAACGAGCACAAACAAGGTGGAAAGGTGATGTATGGCCTCAGTAGGGGATGAAGAGGGTTGTGTTAGTCTACCAGATGTTACCTCTGACTTCTCTTTGTAACATTGTTGGCATGCGATAATGAATAGACCGCTCGTACTTTTAGGTAACATTTACTGCATAATAAACTTTTTTCTTCAGAATATACTTATGAGTATAAATATTTATGAGCGAATCAATTCTCATCTAAAAAACCAAAATAACAAAGATACAAAATAAATAGAATGATTTAGTTACGCTATTCGCAGATTTATTTATTTAAATATAATACAAAGTTCACGTCAAGGCGAAGGCAGACATCGAACGAGCTAGATATGTCTTCGTCAGAATTTACATAAATGATGTATGCGTTCTGACTAATGTTGTACGTGGGCCATTTATTAAGCAGTTAGAACCATTAGGTGCGCTCGCGCAGTCGCATTGCACGCGTGCCAGGGACTGAGCGGCGACAGCGCCCGTGATGCTGGACCACACTGGATCACCCTAACTCACCAGCGGGTCACAAATACCAAACCGAACCAGGTCACACGCCCGTCAACAAACGGACATAAAGCAATGATGGATCGAACAGAACGTTCTGTAATCATGATATGAGTGTTGAGTAATTCCGGATAAATCTTTCATTATTATCCTTTGATGATCTGGTTTTGAATATTAATCATATGAAAATCTTTAAGCAAAACTTCATAGACTTCTTTATATAGAGTAGTCTAACAAAAATAGTTAGTAACATAATTTTTAAAATTTCTAACTCAAGTACCTACATTAATTAGTGCGTAAGTTAATTTTATCGAAAATCTCAGTAATTCATCAAATGCTAGTTCATATTTGTTGAAGGTTAATATAATTAATTAATGGCTATTATGGTACTCGTAAACCATTAATATTTGTTTGGGGGCTTTACAAACATTCCCATGTCATAGTGTAACATAAAAAATTGGCATGATTTGACGAATACATGCCCGTCCACGTGTTGTTTGGTTGGGAATAGCCGTGGCGGGCACTTGCTTGCTTGGGTGGTCTGCTGGTGCCTCGCACCGTCTAGCCAGGAGGCGTCACCTTCACACATCCTCAAACAAAAACCACAATACCGATCAAACTTAAATAACACTTAACACTAATAACAAAAGGAATAATTTCCCTCACAAGAAGCTGGTACAAAACATTAGTTTCAATGTAAGTAAGTCATATAAAGTAGTGAGATTTGGTAAGAGCAGATGGGTGTTAATTGCTATCATGAAGCGTCAATGATTGTTTTAGACGTAGTAATGTCGGTTGGAGTTCCGGGTTATGATAGGTTTTTGTAGACTGTAATCAAGACATAATCAGTGGGTAGGAGTGCGCGTGAAATGCTACTCCGTGGAAGTTTATATTATAAAAATTGTTAGTTTCGTGAATTTAATCTACCATGTTGAGAAAACTGTTATGGACATTAAGACATTAGATGGGTTTATATAGATATTGCGTGTTAGTTTTTTTGTTTGTGTAAATTGTAAAATAAACGTTTTTATATACCTTATATGTGTAAATCAATAGGAACGTTATGCAATTTCTTACGTGTGTTTAAACACTCGAAACAAATAAATTAGAACAACATCACTTTACGAAAAACAATTTGTAATAGCTTATGATGGCTAATAAATCACATGGCAGCGTATCGTGTTTCCCAGAAAAGGCACATTGCCGAAATATCTTAAATCTCATCTGTCATCTAAGAGCCGTTTTTATGCACCATTTTTTGTCGCTTGTCTGTCTTAATTTCATTCTACGCTACTGGGAGTGTTAATGAGACAGATTGAAAATTTCGTATTATAAAATATGTGTATAAAACATTTCATGTATTAAAATGCATGTATATTTTATAGAAAATATGCACCTCACAGACCACCCAAGTATATGACAATGCATATAATTCAGGACTAAGCAATATAACAATTTTCTTAGACCATTGCTGTCATTGAAATGATTATAACCTTTCTCAAAGCTCATATATAACCCATGTTACTTTGATATGGGTAAGCAAAATAAGTTTTCAATATACCCGCACCAACAAACAAGTAAACAACCTAGCAAATACAATTTCTAATATAAACCTCGGGATCTGACAGATCCTATCGGAAAAGCCACTATTTTCCATCACGCTCGCCCATATTTTTGTCAATTTTTCGTCTGACACATCCCATTTCCTATTCAGAAAACACGGGACCGACGTGAAGTTGAAAAACAAGGGAATGGAAAAAAGGAACGTCTCGGTTGAAGCGACAGATAATCGTGTTAGCCGGCCGCACCGGTGAATAACTGATGGCATCGATGCAACAGCGGCACCGTTCCAACGAGATTGTACTGTTTTTTCTGCTCTTCTGGAGGACAAACAAGGGATGCAAATTTGTGTTGACACGGCGATCCATCTTGTTCGAGGTCTCTAGAGAGAAGCTTGGCACAGCACGCGAGTAAATAGAGCCGTGATTGAAGCGCGCGTGCGGTTTATTTGTAGGATATAAATGTATTGTTTTCTTGGATACCTTAAGTTATTTTTCTTACATTTTCTTTTTCTCAGTAAACATTCTGAAGAATGTTTTTATTCAATACTATTATATGATATTATTTGATTAAATCTAAAGATGTTACATGTATAAATGGTTATTACGATTAGAGGACAGTTGTTTAGATTTAGTACGTATAAAACAAGTATGGTGGTGGAAAGAGGTAGGTAGGTTAGTGTGGCGGGTGGCGGCGCATAGATCAGCCTGCTGAATCGGCCGGCTCCGCGCCGCTGTGCACCGAACTGTCCAATAAATATATTGTTTTGAGCCGAGCCAGCGCAGATAAAGCAAGCTCGCGCCTCGCTGCTTCACTGCCTTCGCATGCCAGTGCTCACTTCTGTCCACTCGCTAAAATGTTACGTAGTTAGTTTTTGCCACGATTACTAATGGAAACTAATTTAGAACTTTGATAAGTATTTTGTGAACTGTTGTAAAATAGTTTTAAGTTATTCACGGATATGATTAAACTAATTTAAATATTTTTACGGTTTACGGAATCCTTTACAGCCATGGAGATCATAAATTAAATTTTAATGAAAAATAAATCCGATTGTAAGTTGCAAAATACATTATTATAGTATTAATAATGCTCTTAATTAATAGCTGTATTAAGTGTTACCTATATGTGTATAGTAGTACAATGAGATGTACTATAAAAAAGGAAAAAAAAACTGTCAAATTCAAATTATAGAAGTACAATAACGTATTCATAGACAATAAAAAGTTTATTCACATGGCAGACAATCCGTAAATGTTAACTGAGAAAAAGGAATTAAAAAACGCGCAAAGCAAATACTGGGGGTCAGATCCCGCGAGGAAAATCACTGTCGGTGTCCTATTTGTTTCAAAGTTACCACAGTCGGCTTGTCACCCTACATTCTAACAGTATTAACTCCAATCAGACGGCCCCCTTTCTATTTTGTTTTCTCTTTAAAATATTGTTTTTTCTTGTATCTATCTGTTGTGTTTATATAAATGTGTGACACGTTTCTTTTCGACTCAAATAAATATAAATTTTGATTATTTTTGTGTATATTATTAGATATGTATATGAATAACAGATTTTTATTCTTCAATACTTTTATAATTTCTAAAAGTTTTTTCTTTGTTTAAGTAATAAAACAAATAATTTATTGTTTCTTTCTAAATACTTATAGAAACTCATAGAATAAAATAACCTAAATATAACTAATCTAAATGATACAGTGTAATTACGGTCCTATTTTGTTCAAGCGACGTGTGTCCGCCGGGCTCGTGTCGTATCGCAGCTTGCCACGTCGTTGTGTCGCCCGGTTTGTGGCGACCGGTGGCATGTCCCATGTCCTGCGATACCTAAATAAAAGAACAGATCGTTGGAAGAAGATGGATCGCCTTTACTTACTTAAGAGAAACCTTTGTATTGGATGTGTTCTTTTGTTTGTTTTAATCGATAAAATAGACGATGTGTTTTATTTAAGGTATTTCGAGTTTTATTTCTGTTTTTCTCGTCGGTTGTTTAAATGTTTGTTATCAAAGTGATAGTGGTTTTGATAACAGGAACTCTATGAGATGATCATAGGAATTACTGCAAAATATAGCTTGAAATAATATTTTTCGTGCTACGTCACAGTTTGACTGTTTGCTGGAACATTGTTACATATTCTCCTTACTAGAATCAACAATTATGATTACGCTATGTGCTAATAGGTGGCGCTGTTTAAAATATAACACACATTTTATATTTTGCGAAAAGTCAACATGGTTTTATAGTTTTCAAATCATGGTTACCCTATTATTTGTTTGTTTTAACAAATATAATATACCAAATCAGAATAGACAGGTGCATAATTATGCAAATTGTACACTCGTATATGTAACTACTTAGTACACTTATCGATGTAAGAAAATTGATTTAAATTGTAGGTTGGTGTTGTAAATGGCAAAATGTTTATCATATAAATTGTCTTCCTTATGTTTTTAAGTGTAATAAAAAAAATTAGTTGTTGATAATTGAATTTTATATAAAATTAGTACGAGTTATGTGCTAAGTAAGATTAGATAAAAAAGTGGAATTTTAAGACTAATTGGTACTTCTTAGACTTTAATACCGGTTACGCTTAGACATTTATCTTTACATAGATTTGCTTTATATTGAGTTAGAGAGTTTAAGAGCTCCACAAGAAATATTAGATTAAGTAAAATTGTAGAGAGCATTTATTTTTGTTATTATAAGATTAAAATATAATATGTAGGTACTATTATATTTTATTTATCATTACGTTATCACGGCCGAAGCGGATGTACAATGAAGTCTGTTTATTAACATGAGAAGCGTATCTCTAAGTATGTTACCAAAATCTAGATTTTTTCATATAATATTACTTACAAATTTAATTACTTTTTGTTAAATTATTTTACTCAACGCTTCGCAAGCTTTATGGGCAAGGTTTATTTTATTATTAATAAAAATCTATTTATATTTTGCTCAAAATAGTATTTCCTTTTCAAGAAGAAAAGATACATTGTAGGGGTTGGTACGTTTTGATTTACCTCCTTCAATAAGAGTGTGGTGCTAAAATTTTATTATTCACTGTAATCTGTACCATGTGTAAGCATACAGTCTAATATTATGCTTGATATAAGTAATGTAAATCAATTTTATGTCTAAGTTTCGGTTAAGATTTCTAGCTGTGATATTGTTTTCGGAGGTAGTGGAACAACCTGGAGGTTAATTTAAAAGACTTTATGGATTTAATTTTATCTTTCGAAAGCTTTGCAGCCATCATAGCAGAGCGACTAAGGTGTTGTTCCAGTTATTACTTTAAATTGGGTTGTGAATTGGGTTTTGACATTAGAGGCTAGTAGTTTCTGACTAATATAGTCCAGTTTGCGACGTTAGAATGGTTATACCAATTGTAAGGCTTAACCTACACGTTTTATAAAATAATGGTGTAAAAGTAAAAACTCAATACATTGGCAATATTGAAAAAGTATTGATTTATTATGCATGTCAATTTATAATCGAAGAGAGAAATCGAAGTCGCGAAAGTATGCTTATTGAAGGAACAAAAAAATCTTCAAGAGTATAATTTGTGCTGGCGACTGCTCGTCCTAAGAATCACTTCTCAGACTCCCAACCTAGCCTTGCACTTGCTTCTTGATGCACTCAATTTTATGAAATAAAAATGAAGCTTAGTGCTATCAAAATAAAGTGTACTTTTGAAGTTGAAACCGCCGACCCGCCTACTAAGGGGCGTCGCTGTCCCCCTCTTTAGTTGGCTACGTGTTCAGTCAAAGTTGTTTCTTTTAAATTTTAATCGCGACTTGTTCACGTGCATTTTCAATACAAAATGTTGCTTCGAAATGATTGGTGACGATCCTTTGTCATTTAATGTCATTGAAAATTTCATAGAAAATGAATTGTTTTACTATTTATTTTGAGACAAGAAGATATAAAAAATATTCTTATTGTTTATCAAAACATATTTAGATAAAATTAATACCTAATTAATTTTGTAGGTGGATGTTTGATTAAAATTGCGTTAGGATATAATTATATTTTATTATGATAATCAATTTATTTAAAATTTTTCCTAAAAATATAGTTAAAATTTATGAACGTCAATCTTCCCATTGATCTATGAATTTTAATATAAAATATAAAAATCGAATAGAATAAGTACCTATAACGTATTGAAAAATAATTTGCCACATCCACGTTGAATATTAGCTGCGTTATCAGCACAACCCCGAGCGCTTCGTCGGTGGAAATCAACAAATAATTAATTTGATTCGTCACTGTTTCCCATTTCCCAACAATTTGCGCTACCATTACCGTCCCCGCGTTGCGATAAGCTTTTACGTTATATCGCTACGGTTAGTTTGACTCCCTTGCACTTAATAAATTATTATAAAACACAGCCTAACATAGAAAAAATATTAAAGCCCACCATCCAGGGGAGCTCGCGGTATTAATACGTTACCTGCAGTTTGTTGCAAAAGATGGATTGGTCCAGAATTTTATTCGAAAATTTAATATATATAAGTATTATGTGTTTTAAGTAGGTACCTCTGGTTATATATTGGCTTTCGCATATATTCCATTTAACATATATCCTCTAGTAGTGCAATCTTAGGTTATTCATGTGATCCAATTAATGTAAAATATATTTCAGATATTTATGTGGTTATTATTAGGTTTATTTCGATTAATCTGACGGTTCGGAAGTTTTACAGGTATCATCTTTACAGTCTCACGGTGATCATTATGGTTATTTTTAAAATTTCTAAATGTCGGATTTAAAGTAAACGCTATACTAGTAAGTGTCATAAAGATATTTTATATTAGATGTGTTCTTCAGTATATTTAATGCGATCCATAGAAATATTGTACAGTCCGTATAAAAGTGCATGTGATAAGCTCAGTATTTCAAATGTAATATTTTGGTAGAAGCGTACGAAATAATGACGGCTCAATGGTCAATGAACTTAAGTTTAATTTTACGCGTATTTGAGTTGACGCTATAAAGTCGAAGTGAAATGAGCGGTGCCCATAATAAATTGTTGTTCTTGATTGCGTCCTATTACCTAGCTGCTATTTTTGTTATTGTTTTGCATTAGATTAGTTTTCTATTAGATCCTAACGTGTAAAGTCAATTTAGAACACTTTCTCTCCTACATCTAAGTTTTAACTTTAATAAATATAAAGGCGAGAGTCTAATAAAACATAAGTAAGTCACAAAGTAATTGTATTTATTTTTATTTCATTAATTAAAGGTTTTTCATGTAAGTATAAATACAAAATAATATTTTAAAATCTGCTTACTTATTAAAATTAGGTATACCTAATAGAAAATTCAAAATACACTAAACAATAGATAGCTATCCCCATAATTAACTAGAAGAGTTAAAACATTTGAACGTAATAATTAATTGTGTATTATTTAAGTAGGTAGAGCTGCCATACATACCAACGAAGTTTTACTTAGAATTAATGCCAATGTATAGTGGGAATAATTAAGTAACCAAGAGTAACGAAGATTGAATTGAATTTTATATTATTGTGTAACTTTCTGAAATAAAGCCGGAATATAAAATTATTAAAAAATATTATTATAGTTAAAACAGCATTATTATTGAATACCGAGGACTGATCTCTGGAATGTTTGGAATATCACCCATTATGCTTTTTCGGAACTACACTTTCTATATTCAATAAAGTAGAAGAAAATATGAATATTTTAGAGACAAAAAAGTAAGTATTTTATATTATTTTTGTATTATAAGTCACATTTAATAAATGATAGCCCTAATGTTTCTTATTACATTACAAATGAGGTACAAAAGCCGTTTAGGTACTTGTTTAAAAAAATGAAATAAAAACAAATGAATTCTTACCAAATTTGTGAGTCTATTATTTAATTAACAGTGTTTGTTCGTAATTTTTTCTTTAATAAAATATGTCTTAATGAGATAAGTACCTTTAATAGGTTAAGAAAGGGTCGTTTTAAATTGCTTTTATTAAATTCAATGTTACTTCAATAATAATATGTAATACAAAGTAAGTCTGACTTTTGGGTAAATAGAATAATTTCAGTTGTATGTTTAGAAAGTTTATGTTAGCAGGTGGTAACGTTGTACAAACGCGAACGACAAAGTTGTTTGGAATCAGTAATCATTACTAGTTAATCATATACCATTAATGTTTTATATCGCAAAGCCAATCTGCTGAATACCATTTACGTCGTGTAATAAACCAAGAGCTTATTTATCTATTCATTATAAGAGCGAGAATATTCTCATGCGCATAATCGCCCTTCGCACAGCCCATAGGCGTCCATACAATGCATAAATAGTCATCTCAACCATCGCCGCACAAACTAACAAGAATAAATACTTCGATACGATCAGCTCACCGTTTAACGAGAGCCTTTTCCGCGCCGCGGCGAGCCATTTAGCGAATTTCAATAGTTATCGCAGGAAGAAAAACTCACCGACGAACGAGATGGAGCGAGTACAGGAACTAGGTGCCGACAGAGAGGGCGAATGCGAAGAAAGAAGTAATAAAAAAGTAGTCGTGTGTGCGTTGTGAGCGTGGTGGCAGAAGGCGGTGAAGCAGGCTCCTCCCTGTGCGGCCGGCCCGCTTCGTCAGTCGTAGTTTGCCGCGCGCGAGTTTCACCCACCGCCGTGCCACCGAACGATACTAATACGCGGAAAAAGTTTACTACACTTTCGTAACTTTTACATCGGCTTTAGATTAACTATTCAGTTAATTCCCGAACTATAAAATTAAAATATAACATTTTAAAACATCTATAGTGTAGAAAACGCGACTTGTCTGTGATTTGTAACTTTAACGAAACTTTTTCTTCTTAAAATTAACACAGCGAGAACATTCAACGAAGTGCTTATAAGACGGCGATGTTCTGTAAGTCCATCGATGGGATGCGCAGAAGGTGACGGGAACGTGCAGATCGACGAGACCGTTGGCTGTGAGGCTGTGAACTTGATGTTACTACAAGCGGAGACCAGGGACCGCGCACCCATGGAGGAGGAGTGCTCGGTCAGACCCTGTGCCACGGACTTCTCCATTGCGGCCATCATGGCTAGAGATCGCCAAGAGCGGAGAGAGAGGAGACGACTAAGAGATCCGAGAGAAGATATTCTTACACCATTAGGTGAGTTAGTACTTACTTGTCTACATATACATACATTATATTTATTAGTTTATTCTAATTATAATGTGTCAAATTGAAGAAATATAAACTTACTTGGATACTTAATAGGGGTTACGTTACATAGTCGAAATGTCAAACTTGATTCAAACATGATTCAAAATTAAAGTCAACGGAAGTCAAAGTCATAAATTCTAATTAAGTACTCAAACTCTGATTGGAAGAGATAGAGGGACGGCATACACCCCACTTCAAGTTTATTGTAGTTATATATATCTACAGATATAAGAAAAGGTCATACATGTACTCGTTAGTGAAATGACATATTAATATAGAAATATTATATTAAATAAATTATTTTATAAATAATAATAATAATAAAATTATCATTAAATTAGTTCCGGAGTATCCTTAATTAATAAAAAAGAGTAAAACTGATTTTATATAGCTGTATTCTTTTAGAATTTTATGAAATTTTTGTTTTTAATTCTCATTAATAATAGATGCAGAATAATAATAATACTCTTATTATTATTTTATTAAATTCCTCTGTCTCTAAAAGTCTCTTGAAAATCTTCTAAAACTTATTTTTCACTATATAAAGAAAAACATATACACTTTATTATGATTAAAATAATACCGAAAACTTTTTACTTATCTCCCCGTAAGCCGCATGAACACTTTTAAATTAGTGATTAACTGCAGACACCACTTCCTTACGAACGTCCATAAGTCTAGTGCAATCCCACTATATCATTATTTCCATTACAAAAGATGCTAGAAAAAAATTTAATTAACGCCAATATACCTTATATACGTAATAAAAATGTACACGCAATAAATGTAAAACGGAATTGTATCTTTTTACTAACAAAACAAACATTAAACAGGTATTTTTTGTATAATAGGCAACTTGTGTTACTTTACAATTTGGCATCCAGGTGGGAACAGTTATATTGCGCGAACTTGCAAAATTCCACCTCATTACATTACGTTTACTTAATAAGGCATACCTTTGTCACACACGGTTCAAGCCACAGAATTCGGGATTTACACTTGATTATTGTCAAACAAAATAATCAATCATATATTTGTAATCAGAGATGTTAATTTTGCCCAGAAAACATATTACAATTTGTTGGTTATTAAGAATTGAAAATGTTATTATTGTAAACTTCTTTAAATGTATTCAATATAAAAAAATACTATATTGTCTAAAGAAATAAGATTTCAATTTAAAAACTTCGCATTTTAATAAAAAAAAAACCATACAAACAATATCCTGCTCCCAAATACTAACGGGAAATTGAACAAATTAGTGCATTGAACGATCACTAATAAAGTATGCAGTAATGTTAGGCCCACCACTATTCATTTATATTTATGCATAATAAAAACTGATGCCTATACCATTTTTGCCTGAGCGGCGTAACACAATTCGCTGGGGGGCATTTCTTACCAAATAAACCAACCTACAGTCTATGGAGGTAACTCGTCGCGTTTAAATGTATGTAGCGTATGCGCTAAAAGTGATAACTTATATTTCCTTTATACAAATAGACAATGATTTGACTAATTAAAAATATTTGAAGTGACTTATTACTAAGCTTAGTGTTTAAATTGACTGCAAAGTTGTCGAAACATCTCAATAAAATTGTCATAATAAACGCAAGTTAAAACAGCTTAAATTGAATAAAATTACAAATAAGTACCTACCATCAAGGATATATCATTTTATTTTACCTACTTTATTTACAATAATGGTTTGAAATTGTATAAAAATAGTATACTTAGGTATTTGAGATAAACATATTATACGGAATAAGTACAATATTTTCTTGACTTTACATGATTGTTTCATTTATTTATTAATAAATTGTAGAAACAAAACCTACTCCATCGACCAAATTTATAGAATGCCGCAATTATCGATTATAAACCACTTTTCGTATTTACAAACCGTAAATCTAACTAGTGCTCATAAAATCGTGCAGACCAGTTTTACTCTTAAAATTTGATCACTTTAAATGCGTATTTATAAAAAAAAATTGAATTAAATTTCAATCAACAAAATTAGTGATTAACTACAGTAAGCAGACTAATTCGACCCTTATAATTTGACCCCTCAGTAAGTTGTAATTTTGCTTTATTTAATTTTAATAATAACATTTAAACAGAAATAGTTCTAATCAGAACTAATTAGACAAGAAATATTTGGAATAATAGTGTAAAATAAAATTTGTCGATACGGAGAAGTATGTACAATATACGCGTTCGTTCGAACAGCTCCCGGTACTTAATGATTGACGTCTAGAGCATAGCGATGGCCAAAATTTCCTTTTTTAACCATCGAAGCTGACGCGCGTGTTTTTTCTAAACGTCACGCAATCACAGTACATCACTGACATTCTCACGGTAAAAACGGTTGCAGTTTAAATTGTTTTTGTAATCATAATAACATATAATAATATTTATTTGTTTTAAAAACTTTACTTAATATAGGCTTTTAGCACCATCGTGCTAATATCAGACCCTTAAGACAATAATTTTAAATTATAATCATAAACTTAGCCTTTACTAATAACTTACATACTGTCAAATTATATGTTTTTATAAATATCTAGTTGTATTTAAAAATTAAATAACATGTTATTAAATGAAACTACATCGCAAACATTTGAGCCCGACTTTTTAGCAGTTCGTCCTTCTTCATTTTGCATCAACCCCCTTCCCACAATAAATGCATAACATCCTCAAAATTTGACATGTTTTAAATACAACTTAAGTGGGATAACGTATTAAATTAAGATAATGGAGTTTTTTTCCGTGTGCTTTTATTTCCAACTTCGTAAGTTTTTAAATGCCGCGGTTGATATTTGAATCGGTTGGACAGGCTCACTCGGGCCGATACGACCATCGATATGACGTCCGACACACGTCACGTCGAACGAAAAGCACAATCGATCCCTTCACAATTTCCCGATGCGTACTGAAAATTTAAGCAAAATGTAGTTTTATCTCACAAAATAAAAATATGATGGAAACGTTATAAAATTTATAGTCGCATTAAATGTTGAATGAATTTCGAATGTTAGAAATAATTCATTGGTAATAATAAATTCTTGAAATCACATGTATTGTTATTTTTACAGAGAAATTTGTAGACGCAACAGCGTCAGGATCTGGATCTCCATCACCACCTCTCGCTGATTACGAAAGAGATTCTCCCGTAGATGTATCATCAACATCTGAGGCTGGTTCAGCAAGTGGTACTGCGAGCGGATCTCGAGCTATATCACCTTCGCCAAGAAACCCTCTCCTAGCAGAAAGATGGTCAAGTGAAGAAATGAGACACATACAGTGTCATTTAGAAACAAAAGAGCTGTGGGACAAGTTTAATGAATTAGGAACTGAAATGATTATTACGAAGACTGGCAGGTATGTTCTTAAAAAATAATTTTATTATTAAGGTTTTACCAATCGATTCGATACATTCAAAATTGGGTTCCTAATTTTTATTTCTTTCGGAGCAAACGAATTGATATGCAATAAAGTGAACAATTGTTTCTTAATCGGCGACAAGTGGTCTCGATAAGGTAGGTGGTATGTCACGGGAGGTCGCGCGAGGCGTGTCGGTTGCGCCGAGCCCGCGAACAATGAACAATCCAGCTACCACCATGCTCTTTGTTGAACAAAACATGGTAGTTTCGTTAAGTGCATAAAATAATTTAATTACACATAAATTTAAAAAAGAAACAACATCCATCAATATTATCAAAAAAAAAACAAATAATGTATAAAATAAAATTGTAATCAAAAACAAACAAAATTGTATTTTATCAGCATTTTTGCTGAATTAGTGTTATGAAAGTTACGCTAAAGAGGAAAGTATGGTTGTTGGCACAGCATGACGTGGTCGTAGCTCTTGTTATCAAGAAGTCAGTAAATCAGAGTCGCGACAGGCTACCGATCGTGACAAATGTTGTCACGGTGGCTAAGCCAACGATAACATGTGATAGCCACTGTTGCTTGTGAGAAACTTTATAATCTACCACGCCATATATTATAAATATAAGAATCAGTTATGTAAATAATAATTGCTTCCATCTGTTTGGAGTATACAATGTTTAACAAAGAATTGATGACGTGAACGAGATGAAAGGCAAATAATACAAATTATTAATATTTTGTTCGCAATTTAGTCGGTTTATGTTAATAAAGACAAATAATACATATTGTTATATAAAGTTTTTTAATTAAGGTAATATAATTGAAGAATTCTTATTATTTAATAAGGGCCAAAACAAAACAAAATTTAAATGATTATTTCAATGCAAGCATTACTCGTAAACAATGAAAGCTCTTTCACGGATTATAAAGTAATATTAATACTCCAGTTATTTATTCCTTTTAATGTTCTCGAGTTAACGACGCCGCGGGCCTCGAGTTTTTTTTCTGCCACGGTCCATAAAGTATGACATCGGGATTTGAGTTCCACTTATTTTCAAACAGGGTAGGCTGAACAGTACTTCTGTTTATGATAGAGGCTGTGAGAATTGACCAATTAAAATTATTTTAGAATTGAGGTAATTTATCTCGTTATGTTTTAAATCAAAGTAGATAGACATTAAACATATTATGGAAATAAAACAGTATTTGTGTTAGAATACTTTATTAAGTTTTGAAAAGAGCGCAATTTGCTATGCTTTTGTCACACGGCTTATTCGGCACCGCCTAGTCGATTATCATAAATCTCGCCAACTAACCGTCGCAAATTAACGGAGCAGAGGCGGCTAAACAAACAGGACGCGAGGATGCTGTCGCGGGAAGGCCGAACCCATGACGCTGCGACGACGCGCGACGAATCGCGACCACCGTTAGCCCGCATAAATCAGCATTATCTGTAGAGATAGCCGCGCGCCCGCCTGGACCCACCCTGCCATATCACGCCGAGCCCCGTGTCGTTCAAAAAAATTAATGACTCGGAAAAACGATTCGCTTATGAGGGATCTTTCACTGTAATTGAATTGCTCCACTGAGATCAGATGTATTATCGCGTACAGGTGCTATGACGAAGCCTACACATTCAAGTATGGCTACATTCGATACATTAGAATATTTTGGCAGCTAATTATATAATAATAATATATTCCTGTAACATATTTAGCATAAAACAATTAGCTAGAGAGAAGAAAAAAATATTATAATCGCTAAATCCTGGTAACATTTAGAGCACGCCCCAACAGGATTATCATAACAGCCGTAATGGAATAATGTAAATATGTCGGTTGCGCTAGTTGCAATGCTAATCGCGAGCGGAGAACGCTTTAAACCTGTCTCTTTGTGCAACACTTTTTAGTTTGTTTTGTTGGGGCTCATTTTTCATTCGCTCTGCAAATATTTTGATATTTGTCAGGCATGCGTTTTGTTTTGTTTGCGCTTTACGAGTTGCACAGTTATCATCCCGTCGCGGTTGTTAGTGTTAAAAATTTTAATATTAGCTAATATTATTTGTTTAGGATTTTACTATTTAAATATCCTTGTGAGGGTTGAATAATCCAGCGCCAAAATTGGTTTAGGAAATATTACTTCCAAAAGAAATATAGTAGGTATATTAGAAAAGACATATCGAATGAAATCTTGGCAACAGACAATCAATATATAAGCACGTGGTACTCATTAGACATTTGAAAATTAATAGATAAATAAGAGTTCAAATAAAATGGAAAAATTCAAATTCAGGTCTAACTTATTTAAAGGGCTTTTTGCGGTTTTCTATTCTTA
This sequence comes from Tineola bisselliella, assembly GCA_028551675.1. Classification (NCBI taxonomy): domain Eukaryota; kingdom Metazoa; phylum Arthropoda; class Insecta; order Lepidoptera; family Tineidae; genus Tineola; species Tineola bisselliella. Next base: position 45,358 of record JAPWLS010001302.1, on the reverse strand, counting down.
CGGCTCTCTCTCTCGGTTTCTCTGTCTTGCCACCATAACGATGGATATAGAACTTTCGAATCGGATTAATATACGTTAGCCTCAAAAATGCGAATGATGCTAAGGCAACACTATATATTCATCTGCTGGACCTAACCTAGTAGTGTAGTAATTTTGTTCATAGCGCTTCTCTAGTATATTCTCTGAATGTTCTAAAATATTTTATTATTCATCAGAAACCCGCTGTTTTAGTCAAATATGCAAATATTATGTCATTATCATTGAGGGAACTTTTATATTCATGATTGGCTCGTCTAGATTTGTATTAAGATGTTTCGACTCGTCTATCTGTGCCAAGATTTTAAATTGTCTCGTCGTCATGTGTAGTTGGCACGAAACATGTTGTTTGAACTACTTCTCACCACCAATAACCCATACATCTTCTGTCTTTTATAAATCTACCAATTAAAAATGATCAAACTTACTACAACTAATATTGCATTTAGAAAGGCTTCCGTGGCATAATGGTTAACGCGCTAATGTATTACGTAGAGGTTATGGGTTCGATTCCTGATCGAACTAATGTTTTATTAATATTTGCTGATGTATTTTCATTATAATATTATTAAAACAAAGTAAATATTTGTTTCGGATCTGGGTTTTATATGTTTATAACATCTCGGTTTGGGGTAAGGACATTGTATGTGTGGTGTATGTATGTATTCTTTTAAATATTCAAAATAGTATAATATTTAAATTTAGTTATAATTACGTTCGTGTCGTAGACTATGTTTCCGCGTACTTAATCAGTTAGGTATTAATTATTTTAACACATAAATGTTTCTTCAGCTTGTTGAGCTCACAATTAACTTTGAAAAAAACTTGATAATGTGAGGAGATAAATAAATAAACTTGTCGTTTACTCCATATTTTATTATATTTTTTTATTGCAATGTTTATACATTTAAAATGAATTTATACCAATGTTCCTTTCCCACAACGTGGACGATTTATTACACACACTCGACAAATATCTAGTGTGTGAATGTTTTGCAAAATATGTATAGAGAAAATAGAATTATATTGATACAGTGAAATATTTTCTTATACTAGACTAGATGTGGGAATATATGTCTTTAAGTAATTTAATATGGGACCTTTGTAAAGCGATACTTATGTACTATCATCAAATTATGTCTACTAATTTTCGATATAAGGTTAAATTCGTTAAAGTAAATAAGCTTATTATATCGCAACACCTCATCCGTGTGTTTGTGCATTTATGATAGTGAGGTAGAGTGTTGCGTTTACAGGTGTGCAGCGATGCTCGCAATTTGTCGCACTCGCGCGATAATTGTTGATATACGATCGCGATCCGACACTGTAATTGTCAACGCTTAATCTTCTAATTGACTCGCATTTACCAATGCCACTATTATATAGATATTGGCTCCGTACTGAGCGTACTACGAAAAATATACGTAAAACGCATAGTTACTTACCTACTGTTTGCATGAATTGAAATGAAAAGCAATTTACAATGGCAATTTAAAAGAACAGTAAAAAGTGCGATTCACAAGTGCAACTTGAAGCGGCGTTTAAGAGCGAACCGAGGGCGGCGCCCACCAGGGGCGAGAAAACAATTTGGAGTTTTATCGCTGAAGGTGGTGGGAAGTGGGGGGAGGAGACGAGCGCGTTACGTGTGATTTATAGCTGGACGTTAGGAGTGAGGTGGGCGCCAACTGCATGCTGTGTCACAGCCATTTCTTCACACCTTAACTATACAAATACGAGAAAACTAACAAAGTTGCCAGGAAAATTAGCATCCAATGCGTACAATGGCCGTAATTGTTTTGCGAAACAACTTCACCAGATAAAACAAGGAATTTCCGCTCAGACAAAGTTTTGAACAAATCGAATAATTAATTCTTTGTAATAAACTGAAATTAATCTCAAAATGTTTTCAAATAGAATGAAGAAGAGACTTGCGGATGCCCCTTTGATACAAGTTCAAAAGCTAATTTCACTAAAATATAAAATGAATCGAGTTGGTCGTAGCTCGCACATTATTTAAGTTATTCCAAGTTTAAATTGAAAACGCCACCAAACTCTTTGTGGAGTTGAAGTCAAATTTTGAACTTTGCCGCTGAATCGGAAATTTCTTTATAAATATCTTATTAAGCTTAAATTCAGTTGGTGTCTCGTTGCCGACACTAATTTTATTCGTGAAAGACGGCGTCGGGTGGAAGGCGTGGGTGAGGGGAAACGGCAGTGAAAATGTATGCAAACTGGAAACGCGACATTTGATGGAGCTGAAAACGACAAAAGAATTAAGGGCGAGGTGCCACGCGGCGACGCGGTGACATCGCTGTTTTCTTTGTTCCACATTGCCTGATCGCATTGTTTATTCTCTTTAAAATATTGCACTTTAATATAAGTGAATAACCAATCACCCTTATTATAATGCACTTGTATTTCTCACGGATTATATGTTTTCTTTACCTTCTAATTTTCAAACAATGTCGTATTGCTTTAAAGTTATTAATTATACTCGAAATTATTAAGTTTATTATATGCTACATAGATTTTTGTTTAATCAATTATTCTGTGAATGTTTATGTTTGGGAATAATTGTACCCAACCCGTTCTACAAATCGGTGCTTGTGTCACTACCCTTTATGTGAAATAGCCATGTGTACATATTAAAATGCGGTAATACGAGTACCGTGATTCATGTAAATTCACCCTCAACAAGTATAGGTACAGTAATGTCACCCCCGCCGCCAATATGCCACTGTAGGTATAACAGGGAGAACTTGAGCTTTCAGAGAAAACGTGTAAACTAATTATATACATTTTCGTAGCCACTTATTTACATAACCGCGCAGTTGAGCCCCGCTTTCACCGTGAATATTTCATTCGTGTATCTTTACTTTGACGGTTTAATATGACAGCTGTTGGTTTGTTTGGTGGAAACTTTTAATTTCCTTCCTTTTCTCCTGAGTCGCCCTTTGTTTACGCGCTAGGCCGACGCCTCTGGCGACTGCCTAATAATAGGTGATTATCGAACAGTAGCTCGCTATTCTTTATTTCTTTTTTAAATAAACGTTTGGGGAAATACTTAGTGGTGTAAAGGATAGGTAATTTAAAGTTTTCACCCATAATATATTACGGCTCTCTCTCGACAGCCGGCAAGGCTGTTATTACATTGATAGTGTTGGGATGACTACTTACAATGATATTTAAGTATTTTTATTTGACTTTAAAAATGCTATCAACTCCAAATTTCTATAATATTGTTCTTTATATATTAAATAGATGCACATTTTACAATTCCTAATATTCTCAAGTAGTTTGAACAGGAAAGCGATAAATAAAATTATTAGTGGGTAATGAGCTCTGGCACGTTTTGTGGATATTAATATCCCGCTTTCGTTAGAACTAATTTATGTATGTAAGTACGTGGAAAATGTTTATAGGTGCACAATGTTCTCTTGTCTGCTATTAGGACATAATATTTCAACATATTGCTCTACCATAACTGAGGTAGGGACATAAAATGGTTAGATATTGTTAAGGACCACCATGTAGGTTGAAACGATCTCGTCACAATATCTTTGCCCTTTGATGCCATCTCTGTCGCCGTAAAATGGCATCGTGATGAGTTGCGTTGTTGAAAGACATGACGTTTTCATATTCCATTCCATTGTTAACGCACATAATTGTATTTTACTATATCGTTCAGTCGTATGAACAAATTTCCTATCAAAGAGTTGCAAAGCGAAACGTAATATAGTCTTCTATTATGCTATCACATGCAAAAGGTCACGACATTATCAGTGGAGGAGCACGCGATTACAAGAGTAAAGCCAGAGGCCACCCCGCCCTCTCCCCGATGACATCTAGCGTTTTAACAGTCAGTACGTGCTTCCCCCTTTTCTCCCGACGTCTCCCCCCACCTCCCATGCCGCCGCTCCTGATGACATTAGCAGCCGCAGACATAGGGCGGGTTATACGTCCGCACCGACTAGACTTCGGGATTGGCATTATGTGGTGAAACGGTTCGTGAAATTGACGAAAATTGCTCATGGAAAATCGTATTTAGATTAAATATATGTATGTAATATACACTAGTATTCGATTATAACTTGGATTATGCAGGGTAGAACAACTTGTCTCTTAATAGTAATAATTAAACATATATTCCAGTAATAACAGTTATCTTCCTTTTATATTAACTTGCAAATAATATGCAATAAAGTTCATGATTAACCATAAAATAATATACTGTTACAATATAGGTAAAGCTGGTCTCATATTTATACGCAGGTACATAAACGCTGCTAATGGAAAATAGTCGTCGTCTGGTGTGCCAACACAGCTAAGTAGGTGGAGGCAGGCGACAGTTTCACGCAATATTGTCACTAAAGTTCCCAATTTCGGTGTCGACTTGCGAAACTCCTCGTGTTTTGTGTATCTGCACAGGTGTGGATACTCACACAGATGTAACACGTGTATGTGTGTGCGCGACGTGACTTCAAATTGAGAGCTTTGCGAGAATTAGCGCCGGATTTGCGGCGAATAATTTCCAGAAGCGCGGTGAACGAGTTCCTACATCTCTATTACTATACAAGTAGATATTCAACTAATGTATGTTCCAAAGTACTGACTGCAGTCTGCAGTACTTAAAATTCGTAGGCGACAGAAATGAATTGAGGAAAACATAACAATTAGTCATCAAATGTTTAACTAGTAGTTACCTAATTATAGAAATGTCAATAGTATTTGCTGTCTATAGTTTCGTGCCTAAATTAGCTGAAAAAAGAGCAATGACAGAGCTCAATGTGCTCTGAAATGTCGCTCGCTATGCAATGTGACACCATTAGCGCAGTAAACGCATGAACAATACAAATAAAACGGAACTGTGGAATTTCGCGCTACGGCGTCTAAAGGCGATCGGCATGTTGTTCGCGAATACCGCACGAACCCGGCACCCGCCTACAGCACTCCTGCAACACTTCCTTCACTCGACGACATATACTTATTTGCATAGAGTGGGTAGATAATGATCTGTTTAAGATACGCAGACTGAAATTCGCACGTCGATCTCAGCGGCATGGGCAATGGGCATACCTCACACTTGACGTGAAAACCATCCGTCTTCGCTTCTGTCAGTTTCCTTTGCAATGCGGTTAATAATAATATATTTACTAAGAAACCTCTCATCATCTTAACATCTCTACAGAACGTGATTATTATCATAATAACCAAGTAGTTATTCACAATAACTAACAATATGTTTAAACACAAAGACATCAAAGGGCACTGGTAAGCTTCAGCCATGTCATTACACTCAGGTATGGCAATTAAAAGTGTATACTTTAGTAATATTTGTTGTAGTTCACTAATTAAGTTGCCGCTAATAAATACTTTTACGCAACATCTGCCGCTGACTAATGGCTACCGAGTGTTGTGGAAGCAATTTCATTTACACTTCATGAAGAACATAATAATGCATCGTTTTACCATTTATTTATTTCTTATATTATAATTCACATAAAATACTAATAAAACCTCAACATTATATTTAAATTTATGGACTGTGAATTTTTTTATATGTAAAATATCCGCGCCCAATTATAATCGTTACAAAATTCCTAGAGGCGTTACACAGCAGTTGATTTATTTTGTCCGTAACCAAATAACGGCACAACACTGCGCCGAAGTTATCGAAGATCTTGACGTGTCTAACCTCGCTTTGGATATTAATCATTGAGATTGACAAAAACGTGCGAGTGTCGAAAATTTGACGCGGCATCGAACTCTGGACCTCCCAAGACGGACAATATTTCACCCGCTATGCCATCGGTGCCGCCGCCTCCAACCACGCCCTCTCCACTCACTCATTAACTAATATCACATTCGTTCGTAGTTTTTACTACTCATATAGAAGTTTAAGTAATAAATATTATTGTACAAATTACTCAAAAACAGTCTTTATTTTTTCACGAGCGACGTGATTTTTTTATATTCAGCCACTGGCGCTAGGGAGGTACTCGTATCTAATCACAGTAGATGTCAGGAAGATCCATTTGTCATCACGTCACTCACGCGTCAACAGTGTTGATACACCCTTTTCCGTCATAATCCAAATGTCTTGTCCGATTTAGAAACATTGGTTTTTATTTCAGACTAGCTTTTACCCGCGGCCTCGCTCGCATTTAAGCTAGATAAGTATCAGAGATCACTTCAATAGAAATGAATCAATATGATTCCAAACAGCTGAAACTATAGTCAGTTGGAAACTATAGTAAAAAATAAATTTTCTTTTTTAATAAAAAGTATCCTATGTTACTTCTAGCACCTCCAAAAATATGTGCACAAAGTTTCATGATGATCGGTTAAGTAGTTGTTGCGTGAAAACGTAACAAACAAACTCACATTCACATTTATATTAGTAAGGGATGGTCGCAAAATAGGCAATTCTAATGGCACTTTTTTAAAAATTATTAACTTATAGAATTTCGATATTTGTACTTCAATTTCAAAAGAGATTAATAGACTTAGAGGCGATGAGTCGTGACCAAGTCTATTCTGTGACACTTCAGCCGTCTATCACAGAATTAAAAGCATAACAGACTGAAAAATGAGCTGCAACATGATAAAAGGAATGTCGGAAACAAAATTCTCTTAAAAAAAACTTAAAACACTGAATATTATCCGTTATTCATACGTACTCGTGTACAATATTTCCAGGAATATAACTTAAAATCTAATTAATATAAATAGGCGATTATATATTTTTTAATATCCTTTTTAAAACCTAACAACTATTTATTAATGTTTATAATCGCGTTCATCGACGGCTACATGAAAACGATTATTGGGTTCGTTGTCTCCAACATTGGCGGCTACCACATAACATTAGCCATAAGTGGTGCCATTATCCGATATGAAATATTCATAGGCCACCGGCACAGATTGTTGTCACTGGAATTATACGACAGAAATCACTTAGGGCCTCACTATTAGCGTTAATATGCCGTAATGATCGCCGGAGGCCGAACACGGCTCGTATCGCGATGTACATCGCAACTCAATGTAACGCTCCAAATCAATATCCATACTGATTATCCGTGAATGCCGTCCACCTATTTCGTGTCGTCTTTTGTTTCTTCTGTTTTAGAACTGCATTTATGCTCCACGGCTTTGTGTTATCGCGTACAAAAGTAATTTTAATATAACGGTAGCTAACAACGCAGACATACCCCAGGTTAATATAGATTCTAGATTCTACCTGAACTATTCATAATGTTCCACTAGAGACTGGTGAATAATCTTATTACATTTAATCATTGAATTGATGGAATAATTCCCGGTATATGTGCGCACGTTGAAAGTACTTTGTATTAAATTAGGATTTAGGGTTGAAACTAGAGATGGAACTAGCTCGCGCCATCTGTCACTGATCAACGAATCCAGTTAATTAAATCGGGTTGGCAATATGGCGGCGGCGAGTATAATTGCTATTAATAAAGCCCCATCCAGTGTAATTAGGCGGCAGCGCGTGGGCTCGGATTGGCTGCCGACGGACCCTAATCACAGCGTGATAACACTGCGCTAATCGCTTGCACTATTTTACACTTACACGACCGTATAAAGAACTATATAAAAGAACTCAAGATATTAGGTCTAAATGATTGATATTCACTTATATGCATATTGCATATATTTAAAGGGTATATAATATAATTGACAATATTTTAAATTGTTACAGTAAAGACACATTTGTTATACTGTATAATATAATAATATGAATCAATTATAATTATTCCAATAAGAATCAAAGACAAAATAATAATTATTTCAATGTATATTATTACTTTATTTCTTTCTTCGAAAGCACAAGCTCGTTAAAATTGCAGTCATGTGTTTCAACATCTTTTTGTTCTCTTGTTTTTCCACAAAGTTTTGGGTGGTAGGAAGATGGACGGCGTCGTCGGTCATATATCATTGCGGTAATATATCGCTCGGTGCGCGGAGTGTCGCCATTAACGCATGCGAGCAATTGCCCGTGCGCGAGCGCATACTCTGCCAGCAATAAGCTCACAAATGGACGATCGCGACCACAGCTAAATGTGCATAAATCTTAATGTTTTTATTTCTATTGCAAATATAATTTTATACGCCACAAATATCATAAATTGACATTAACTAATAAATTTGTTTCATAAATCCACTACAGGTGTATTACGAATATAAAAAGTGCTACTTGTGTGGTCCTAAATTATCCATATGAAACGTTTTTACAATAGTTCATGGGTCAGAAGAGGCATTCCGTTGCTAGTTTGCGTAAGATTCGATAGCGAATTGTCAAGCTTGTACCGCCCCGGGCATTGTCGACAAAAAGTGAGAGGTTGCAAGCGCGAAGCCGCGTCTCGACTTACAGTTAAAGATTTGTTGTTTCCGCTCTCGCCGCCTCAATGACTACCATTTTATGTCGATTAGAAGATAGTGTTTCATGCGAACGCTACTGACACCAGTTTTTGTGACACTCCTTTCTGTTAACAAAGTCTGTATTATCAAGATTTGTTTTGTAAGAAGTCTTTTTTCGTGCGTTAACTGCGTAACCGTTTCTTATCTTTTGAAATATATCTACATAATACTTACAAATTATATATTATGAAATAAATACCTATTTGTTTTAAAATTACAAAATGCTAATATAAATTACATAACCTATACTTAAGGTAATTATTAACATAGCAATTGGGACTACCCTAGGGTTATGTGAACAGTAAGAAAACCAACCGCAATACCATGGCAACATAATAGGGTTGATTATACGAACCAAGCACAAGCAAGCACACACACAAAAAACCACATACTTTTATAAAAATGTCTACCCATTCATCTTTCACGTACTTACAGAAGTCGTTTTAGAATGTCTTGTTACTAAGGGGGAAGATAGTGCAAGAGTCAAAGTCGTTTAAAATATTCCGTGAACTTTCTTTCGTGGGACAATAATTTAAAAATGTTAGTCATACGATTTTCGTCTTTAGCTGGCTCCCTTTAATGCCTTCTACTTTTTATATAAATTATTTGTTATGTTGAGATATGTGTGCTTCCCCCATAGTCGTAAGTAGCTACCCTTCTGAATGAGGTACTTATTCAGAGAGGGACTGCGGTGCCATTTGTGAAATATGAACTCGATATACCGGAGATCGTTTGTAACAGCGACTCATATTTATTTAAATATATCTACAGAAGCTATCAGTCTGTCAGCCCGTGACACCTTATGAATGAAGCGTTAAGGAAAATAAAGTTACTTTCTGTTAATTATTAATGCAATATAAAACTGCGTTTGTTTTGTTCAAAGTAATTATAATATTGTATTCTAATTAATGTTATAGATGTAATGCTTTAAGAGAAACACAACTAATGAACAAAGGACAATGAAAGTGGTCAAAGCGTATAATATTGAGCATTGAAGCAAATAATTATCGTATAATTGCGTTAATTTGAAAGTTCATGCTTCAGCTAAACAATGGATACCTATATAACATATTTTAACACTAATGTGCATAACCAGTAATATTAAGAAATCTTTATATTAAAAAAACTCGTGAAGGGCTGTAGCTATTTTTACAGGATAATTATTAACATGTCTTTTTATCCACAGACGGATGTTTCCAACGGTGCGTGTGTCATTTGTGGGATGTCGTCCTGAAGCGCGGTATGCTGTGCTGTTGGACGTAGTACCGGTGGATGGTAAGCGTTACCGCTACGCCTACCACCGCTCCTCGTGGTTAGTGGCCGGCAAAGCTGACCCGCCAGCACCAGCGCGACTCTATCCACACCCTGACTCGCCCTTCTCCGGTGACCAACTTCGTAAACAAGTCGTCTCTTTCGAGAAAGTCAAACTTACTAATAATGAAATGGATAAAAATGGTCAGGTGAGTTGGATTTTGTTTTTGACATTCATGCTCCTTAAAATAAATATTTATTTATTATTTATTATTATTTTTCTGCTCTTAGTTGGTGTTGAACTCTATGCATAAGTATCAGCCACGGATCCACCTGGTTTTAAGGCGAGACGGGGCAGTGAACGCACCAATCACAGACTTAGATCAAGAGGAATACAAAACATTCGTCTTTCCGGAATGTGTGTTCACAGCAGTAACAGCATATCAGAATCAACTTGTAAGTGCTTGTCAGATATAGGTACTATTGATAACTTCCTTTTGTGAACGTAACAATTTGATTCCTGAAATAGATCAGAGAGAACTAAACACTGGGAATGGCACTCCGAGTTCGTTTAACAATCGGCACGTTCTATTTCGGTCACACTAATTGCATCTCGTTGAAAGGTATGTCCAGCCTGAACAAAGGGAGGTGGCACATAATTTTTTGTCTATCAGCCGGCCACACGCGTTCGTCACCTGATGATGGACGAACAGCTCGCTTGACGCGCAGAACACTCGTGACGATTAAAGTTTTCAGCTTCGCTAAAAATATACTTGTAGTCGTTGACCGATGTTATTCTCTCGAATACTGTTTATTCGTATTTTTATGTGTTATTATATTATTATACCTTACGATCAAACTAGTGAAATAAGGAACTAATTAATGAATTAATTACCGATATTGGATGACGAAGTGTATACAAGCACTTTCATGAAATGAAGTTGGGCTCATCCGCTGGTATTCCCGCTTCGCCAGTCGCTCCACGCATGATGGGCGCATGTGTCGCCACGCGCAATTAATTCCCTGTCACAAGAGCGTTTGGGCGTCTCCACGTTTCTCGTTTTGTTTCGTCGCGCGTAGTAAAATAATTAGGACGTTTTGAGGTTCATAAAGGAAGCGTTACTTTATATCGACAACGCGGTACATAAATCTTCATTCACTCGTTAATTGGCTGTTTTAAGACTACTTCTCGACTGTAAGTTTGTAAAAGGAAGACGATTTGTCTATTGAAATACGACTAAACTTTATTAATAACATTTACCTCTTTTGTTAATTAAAAAAATGTATATTTTAATTTTTGCATGATATTATATCTCTATATGTAAGTATCAAAAATGTGTAATGAATAATACAAGTGAGTAGAACACCAATAGTCCAATAATTTGATACTACGTATAATGGGTCGCTGTAGAGATGAGCTCCCTGGGGCTGCATCGACTATTGATTTCTATTGAATCTAATGCTCTCCTGGATTTATAGTAGCTTATAGATTAATAACATCATAAATTCTAGACAACGTAATGTACCTGAGTAATTCATTTAGTTTTTGTCAGACTTTTTGTTTCGAGTTATCACGATAGCTGCAAAACCGCAAAAAGTGTTTAAATTATTTAAACATGTTCGCAAATAACCTAAGTCAACAATTAGCTAAGTCGTTTAATGTTAAATACAGAGACGTAGGTATACTTCTTAAATGTTCTTTGAAAGCTTTTAATTGTACTTGAGTAAAGTTTTCATATCATGAATGTGATCACAATACACCATTGCCTCACCGTCGGACTGCTCTGGTGTAGAGTCGTGGGCCGATTCGGCTGACGTCATAATTCTGACAGCTAAAACATTTGTCGAAGAGCCAAGATAGTGTCACTGATAACCCAATCCCTTACAACAATAAGAATACACTTAACATGTTTGCACCTGCGTGGACGTCGCTCGATCGATACATATAACCCGCATAACTTACAGTCATATAAAAAATCCAATATTAAACACGTCGTTATATGAATTTTAATTTGTAGGCTAGAGAAGAGTAATATTAAATATTCCACAATAATATATGAGTTACATTTTGTGTTTGGAAAAAAGTGTCACCACGTTTTTTAAATCGATGCTCGACATTGTTGAATCGGTCCCAAATGAAACATCATTATTGGTGCTTTATCATGAGGACGTTGATATAAAATGCGATAAAAACTCTTAGAAAAAATGTGAATGTGTGTTTTTTTCCGGGGTCTTGTTGTGAGACGGAGCGACGCCGTAGTCGAGTCACCGCGGGGTGGTTTCCCGGGAAAGCGCCGTGGGCAGCTTCAATATTTATACATTTTTACACCCACCACTATTGTCATGTTGCCCGTTTTGTGTGAAGCCTTTGTCTGGAATTTGGCTGGCTCTGGGGTGACAATGTTCCTTGATGTTTGTTATAGCATGTCTTATCAATGTGTATAATGTGTATTTGAGAGTCGATGACTTGTGAATTTGTATTGATTGATTACTCCGTGGAGAATAGTCTTCCAATGAGATAATAATATTTGAGAGGGGTAACCTGCTGCGAATATGCCGTTCTCGTGATAAAAACTGTTTGTAGTTTTAAATCAAAACAGGTGTACAGGAAAAATAATTCCAATATATAATAGCTAATTGAATAATCTATGAATTACAATTTAGAAAAGATGTTCCTTCAACTAAGTACACTTAGTAAACATATTCAAAAGCAGTTAATTGAAATTTATTTCTCATTTCTCAGTATCAACAATCAATATTTTAAAATCTCGACGACCGTTCACGCATTGAGTGGCCACAAACGAGTTTCTACTCGAGAATAATCGAACAATATAATGAAGGAGTGAAGTCAAACACAATTTCAATAACAAAAGCCAGCCATGACAAATAAACATATTTCACGGGCCAAAATGGCTGCGGTCAGATGTCAGAATGCCTCATGCGCCTTGTATCCTGCGTTCTTCATTCTTTTACGATAATCGATTCATTCTTAAACCTATTATCCTTTTGTCAACTGTTACATTTTTTTTGGGTTGAAACATTTTCACTCTCAATTTTTTTAACACAATTTGTACGCACTTTTCAAAAATTGTTTTATTAGGTACATCTAATAATCAAAATATAGCTCTTTCAATTTTAAATATCTATCTAAGTAATTCATTGGATTCAATATAATTTCGAACTCACATACTTTTTTTTAAATTGGCATCAATCACATAAGGTGTGACGTCATGCAGAGTCTTCGTGTGCGGTCACTAAATTTATTGCACTTGCAATAAAAATTGGACACAATGTTTCTTCCAGTATTTTTTAGGATTTAATTATTGTTTTTCTATGTCTGCTTAAAGTACATATTCTGTTAGGTCTTTACTGAAAATGTTTAAAATAAAAAATGTCATTTGTCACTGAATCATTGAGTCACAGTAACAATAATCCTATCTTCTTAAGCGAACTAAACTAAATATTACATTTAATAGCGATAATGTGGCAGATCGCTTATTTATTTATATTTGAAATCTACGACAAATATCAATGCAAATTAGATTTAACTCTAACTATGGGACCAGTTAAAGAGCTTTTACGACAAGTTAATGAAACTAGCCAAGAAAATGATTAAAATCTTCAAACACCATGCTCATAGTTTTTACTAAAATTATCTATTTGTTTACGTGTTTTTATTTAGGATTTTAAAAAAAGAATTGTAAGTGAAATGACATTTTCGATAATGAAATGTGGGTGGTAAAATTTTTAGTGAAATTAATTACACAAGTTCAGGAAGAGCTCTATAACTTCAGACTAATTACGTTTGTTTTATCTGTTGGAAATGTGAGGGATAGTCTGGTTTTGATCGAGATGTTGGACGAAGAAGATTTGTAGAATACAATCAAAATGTGTAACGAATTTTTAATAAACAAAACTTGATTTTTAAAACTATTTTAGTTCTTTATTTCATTTTTTAGGCTTTCACGTGTTCGCTAACTTTGTTTTGAATTATTAATAGTTACGTGCGAGTCATATTATATATTGCTGGGATTATTTATGGTCGCAACTATAGATTATTCTATCCTAACATTGATGATAAGAAAGCTCAATAAAATGTTGGATAGGAAAGTAATTTCAACTTGCATTAAGTATATGTAAAGTTATTATATTATCATTACATGTCACGGTCAGGTAGAATTTGATATATTCTTTAAGAAAACGTGTGTTATGATACCATGTTTTGAAAGCAACGATTTTGCATCAGCTGATTGACAGATTTATATTAGAAATAAAAACGACAGCATCAATCAGTGCACGATGGCGTGGCGGGCGGCCTCGTAGCACTGGGACGGTAAAGTGACATTTATTTATTCTTCAGAATGTACTTGTCGTGTTCCATTCGTCGAGCGCGAGTCGCGTGTTTACATGACACTCGGTGGGCATATTTTGTCTTTTTGGATACTGCACGTTTCTTAGGAAGTTTAAATCCAAAATTTTTCTTTTTGTTATAACAATTAAATTAAGAATTAATATCTCTTAACTTTTTATTTATTTCTTTAACTTGCGACACAATGTATTAGTTACATTTCTAAATTTACCATCAATAAATTAGCAGATGGCATCGAGTGAACATCTGATTCTCTGCTAATGTGCAGTCTGTCTTAAACTGTGTCCCAAAATAAATGTAGATATACGTACTTCCATAAACAATACATCACCACCCCAATAATTAGAGCGTCGTTCGCAGGAGTCAGTCGAGACGCTCATCTCTCTCTTTGACGCCTTTTTGTGACTTTTTTTTTGTTTCCCGCCCGGGAATAATGTCATTATGGCGCCTTTAATGTTGTCAGAACGGTGTTCATCCACCGCCCAAGGCGAACGTTTGTTGATACTTAAATTAGATTGTTTTGACACGCCTTGTTCTTATGTTTGTAGTAAATCTAATAAGTGTCACTATCATACGAGAAACCCATTACTTAACTGGCAATTGCGTTTTGTTAATCATTTTGGATCAATTTTCTAATATTACGTAAAACAATAATTACCCAATAGAGGGAATATTCTGCACTAATATTCATAAGGATAAATCAATCAATGGATTCTTATTCAAACAATTGAATAGCTCTTCCACGATAGAGCTCATACATAATGTATTATATTTCAATATTGTTAGCTACCTATGCGTTCGAATCTACTATTGTAGTCAAATGCTCGTAGGTACCAACCAGGTGGGTGTGCAATCTTAAGTAGCTGACACCACGTGACCCTCGACACCGTCATCTAACTCAGCAATACAAAGGATAGCCATTAAATTGTATATTAGGTTTTGTAAGTAATTAATATTTCTTTTATTTAGTCCAACATTTTAACATCGAAGAAACTATTTCTGGTGTTTACGCGTTTATTGGAATTGGTAACGCAAATAATTCAAGTATATTTTCACTCCGCCTATGACTTTATTAAACTTTAAATTGTAAAAAGTAAACATCAAATAAACGAAGAATTTATACCAAATAATTTAACAAAACGACACCTTTTTTTGTGAAATTGCTAATGAAAACGAGACACATTTACTTTAATATTTAGTTATATTCTTTCTTTTGATGCAGACAATACAAACGGTCATTTATCAGAAACACAGAATAAATTAACACAAGAATGTCAAATTAACATCAAAGAATATCGTAAATTTTTTGAAAAAGATTAAATACCTACTTTCATTACGCAACTCTCTATTGTAACATTCTCTGATCTATAATATCATTGTGTTTGAAGATGTAATTGCAATTTAACGTAAAATTTAGGAGATAATTGAAGCTTTTAAATTTTATTTATTACTTTGTTTGTCCATCTTCAGCTAGAGATTTACACACGTTTTAAAGATAATTTTAGATTAAAAATGCAACTATGTTAATTGGGGGAAAATATGTGGTTAAAAGTGGTATGTAGTTACTTTAGTTGTGTGTAGTTCATTAATCAAATAGGGTTCAATGATAACTATTTTAAAACATGAATATAAATAAACACATTTAAAAATACACATTAGTCCATTGGACACATTCTCCAAGCATAACGACTTTGTTCCTGGCGTCTTCTTTAGTATATTTGTCAATGCAAAAAGTCGAGTTTCTTTGTAATTTTAAGTGGAATTGAAGTGCAATTTTATCCGGAAATAGCAGTTTAGTGCGAACTTGTCAAGTCGGTAATTAGTTACACTAGGCAGGTGTTTCCAGGTGCTCCTTTCTTCAATCAACATGTAATTATGAACGTCAACGTGGGCATTACCTGTTGAGAGATTGGAGCTGTAGTTTGTAGAAAATAGGTGCACTTAATGGAAATGCAAATTAACGGCAATTATTTTTAATATTCAACTCTTTTCTCAAATTTTGCTCTTAAATTATTTATTTATGTACGTGATGTAAATTCACAAAAATAAATTCAATACATCAACAATTTATCGTTAAAAGTGTACAAACAATTTTGGTTAGTTAGAATTTAAATTTCAATCATAAATATATTTCAAGAATTGTTTGTGGGTGCGCCACGGGAGCGCCTACCACTCAGCGAGGGGCACAATTTCTCATTCCAGACCCGCTGACTCTCCTTTGCCAAACATATTTTTTAACACCTCGTTTTGGACCTAAATCAGAAAATTACTTTATGAGATTATCGACTTTACCTTCCAATATAAACATTATTTTTATTTAAATGTATAATTTCACTTCATTTTTAATTTAATAATAATCTATTTAATTTTTAACATCATCTGATTCCAATGTGTTTTTAATACGAATCTAATTAAAATACAATGTATATAATTTTTAGCTTAAAATGACCTCCTTATTAAATAAATATTTACTGTCTATTGGTAGCATAAGAAAAGAAAAACTAATATTAAATGATGAAAGTCCATAGTAGGCCATAAGTTAACCTTATTAGCCTGGCAGTGGTAAGGCCGCGGCGGGAGGTCTCGAATCACTAACAAACCTGTTCAGATTGTGCGATTCAACAAAATAGTACTGCGACATAAACTAATACCACAATACGAACAAGCATTTACTATAACGTTTTAGTAGTGCAACTATTAATTTTTATTTTCTTTTGTTTCAGATTACAAAGTTGAAAATCGACAGCAATCCCTTTGCCAAAGGATTTCGTGACTCATCGCGTCTTACTGAATTTGAAAGGTAAGGAAAATCACTGTCCCCTCTATACTATTAAATGCTAATAACTTAATATATAGGCAACTTTGCAAGAATACTTAATTGCTTTCAATTATTGAAGTACATTTTTGTAGGAGGTTTCATATGAAATTATAATGAAGGATTCTTGTGTACATTTGTGGCGGTCACGTGCTCGGTTTCCCACACAACTTTTCATTTCGTAATTTTGTTGAAGTATACTCACTTGAAACTATTAGACAAGCTAAATTCTTAATGAGCATTAATATTCTTTTTGTGTAATGCTATTGATTCATGTATCTACGCATAAAAAGTACTTATTGGAAACACATACATGTCGGTATTTCATTCAAACGAGACTAATTGCAAATTTGATACGCTCTCGCAAAGATTAATAGTCCGTGCGATCGTAACGTGAATTAGCGTTAGCAACTTAGATTTGTAAATGTGATTTATGTAGATCAAGTAGATTTAACTTTACATTTTAATAACAATTTTATATGTAATTTTTCAGAGAAACAATGGAGTCTATGTTGGCTGAACAGCATTACTTGCGTTCACCGCTTCGTCCGTTCGACTTGGATCAACACAATAACAATCTGACATTAGAAGAAAAAGCAATATTAGCGGCGAGGTCACAACTATTCTTACGTGCTGCTTATCCATTATATGGGGTTCCGGCTGCAGCACTCTGGGGACAGTGGGCTTGTCTAGCTCCACAGCTATTGGCACAACAACACTTGGCTGCGTCGGGATCTGGATTGCAACTACCACGACCTATGTATCCTGGTGGCCTGGGCCCGAACCCCGCGGCATTGGCTCAACACCGGTTCTCGCCGTACCCGCCTCGCCGCTCGTCACCCGGCTCGTCCCCGGACAGTCTCCGCGATGCCAGCCCGCACCCCCTGCCGCTCATGCCTCACCCGTCGCACACACCGCATGCACCCCATAGTCCAACTTAGTGAAATGTGCATTCCAATTGTTTCGCGTTTGACGCTTTTTTGATGACACGATTTTGGTGTTTTAATGTAGCACTTTTGTTAGATGTTTTGGTGTAAAGCCAAATTATTGATAAAGTACGCACTCTCTTATTTGTTATGTGCTATCGTGATATATTTATCTTGCTTCAACAGATGATTGATGCCTGTGAAATTTGGAACTGTAAAGAGCACATTGACAATTATTAAATTAAATATGCACAATCATTTGAAAAGAGAGGTGGCACCTTTAAACACAATTGTATGTAAAATATTGTATAAAATATTTAATATAATTTAATTTTGTATAAAAAAGTTCTTGTTATATGTTCCTAATATTAATAGAATTATGTAGTGCGTATAAAGTTTCTGATCTTGTATAGTATCTAGATATATTTATATATAGAACGTGTCTGCGAATGGGAAGGCATTCTGCCGTCTGTATTTATGTAATCACTTTTAATAATATTAAAATGACTTTTGATGTTTCTCAGCACCTGGTTTACAATTAGGTATAATGTGCAATACAACAGAAGAATTAAATTGTTCTAGCGATTAATTAATATAAAATTTAGTTTAGTTATGTAGTGATTGTTTATTTTGATCTGTCAAAAATGTTCTCTTAAAATGCGTTGTTAAAACGCACATGAACTTCTATAGTTCAATAATAGTTATCTTTAAAAATAATATATTGGTAAAGTAATTTAAAAAAATAAATGTTTGTTAACAGAACAATTTCTTTTATTGGTCACCCATTGATCTATTTAAAAATACCTATAACTCCGAAACTAAAACAACCGTAATAATATCGTAAGCGGATATAATAATTAGATATGCTAAATTTTAAAAGTTAAATACACTAATAAATAATAACCTTGTGTTACTGAATGTACAAAACCCCTCATACACCTACAAGACTCGTGTAGGAGACAGCATCGTTCTCATAAACCGGATTGCTTCAAACGCTCTCGGATAGATGGCGCTACTAATGTCTAAACAAAAGTTCGTGTATAATAGTCGTCGTGCCTGTTTTAGAACTTCTAGGGCTCTAATAGCTAGCAAAATTCAACTGAAAATTTATTTGTTAAGTTTTTGTAATCGGCATAATCGTGATTGAGCATTTACTTAATATACCTACTTGGTTTTCATATTGTTAGAATTTTTATTAATATAAAAAAATAATAGAAACGTCACAGACATTGTCATCATTAGTTTAATATTGAACGGTAAAATTACTTATTTAAATAATCTAAAAAACAAATGTTGTATATAATAATAGTATATCTATAACGTTATGAATTATTCAAGAGGCCGACCGTTGATCGTTTGAGCTTCAATTTTGATCTCAAAATGGTCCGTCCGGTGTATGTAAGTGTAACAGTTGTGTTCAGAAATATCTTCTCACAGACGTAGCGGGTTAGCATAATGGAAGGAGCCGGCCATTAGATCGGACGCTTGTATTTACACATCCAAAACTAGACCCTATAAAATACACGAGAAAAATATTTTACATTAATAAACTTGTTATTTAGACGACAACGTTAGTATGCATCTTCATAAGAAGGAGAGCAATACAATTTAAAATTAACTGAATTCAATCTAAAACAATGTTAACATCAAATATAGATATTCATAATAGTGCGAAAAAATCCAGAATAATCATTTTAAAATATATATCAAACTGTATGAATTAAAGCAGATTATTTATAACATACTAGCTGCCTACTAAATCATTTTTTAATTACATAAAGGAAGACGATGGAAATCGGCTTATATGTACTAGGGATGTTACGCCACCAGTTCCTTCCTATTTACTCGCTTGATAGTAACGAATAATAATTTTTAAAAAAGGTTTTGATTTTATTTTGTACTTAAAAGTGGTTACTAATACAATAAAAGGGAACATAGCTACACGAGATGATTTTGGATAGTCTGTTTGCTTTAACACGATATATAGTACAAATGACTCCGATGAGAAAAGAAGACAAAAGAAAAACTCAGCAATTACTTAATAATATCTTTTTGGAATACAATATTTAATATAGGGACTAAAATCAAGTGCATTCATTAAATATAAAGGTCAAAGTTTAAACTCCCAACAGGTCCATCGCCCATTAGTAAAAGACACGCGCGCTTACCATTGCCAGAGACGTGCTGTCCCGATAACACTGTCCAATGAGATACATATAAGCATATATGGACATGTCTTAACCGACAACATAGTGAATGTTGTAAGGCTACAGAATCGTATAATATTAACTCTGTGAGATGAATAGCAAGTTTTCGACCAAGTTACTGGTTACTTAAAAGTAGAGAATTCATATTGTATAAAACTGCCGGGTTTAAACTTCCATCAAAATAACCACATCAATCATATTTTACACCGTAACAGATTGCTAAACTGTTTCAAATTATATCTTTTCTGAAGGCAATTATGCAAAAAAAGACTATAAAATTTGTTATAACAAAATAAAACATGACACCCCCAAAAGCTGTATACTAACTATTCAATTAAAATTAAACAGTAAACAGGCAGGCGACATTCTAGTCACATCGAAGGGCTTCGGAGGGTCCGAGGCGGTGTGACTCCATCGAATTAGTGCGGCGCGTGGCAGCATTACCCGGACAAATTCGGGGGCCCAAGGGACTAAGGGATGCATCGCTAATCTAATCTGGGTTGTAGGTTATAAATGTTGCACTCACTGACGAATTTATTGTCTGTAAAGATAAATTCAATCGAAATTTCATGGTACTATACACAAAGAATTTTAATTTTAATTTCTTCTAAGATAGGATTTTGTCCAACAGATGACCACCATGAGCTAAGACAACAAGTACGCACTGCGGGCTTAATGACTAATATACCAAGCTATTTTCAAACTTGAAATGAGACTTTATCGGACGTTACATTTGAAAGTGGTGGTACTATCCCCCAATAGTAGATTGGGTTAGTAACCATCACCAGTCAGCCTATTATTACTCATATAATTAACATACTTTAATTATCAATCTGTGCCCCACAATTTCACTCGTGTTAAATTGAATTACTTACTGTATTATAATCGATGTAACATCAAAGTTGTTGATGTTCCACATATTTTGGATATTAGGTTTGTTCGGAAGATTTTCTTCAAATAATTGGTACTATCTATTAGCATCATACAATTATAGAGTGAAATTTTGATTTAATACAAGTAATGGTATAGTATTGTATAGTCATTCTTCCAGTTCAATTAAAAGAAACATATGACAAAATTATAAGATTAACGAGGTTTTAATTCAGTTTTCAATGTTATTTCCGAGCTTATAAAGGAGGGTAAATATGGTTCTAGTTAGAGATTGTTGATTTAAGTATCTCTTTGGGTGCTCAAAGCCGGCGCGTATCGTTGGGCTAATGCCTTGTTATTGGCCGCTCTAGCTAATAATCCCCTTTTAACTGCGGATTCACCCCAACTCGTGGAATTTAACGTCTCCCTCCCTGGGAGACGCGTGTCTCGAATATACAATGCATATTCTTCTGTTTTGAGAACATTCTCACTCCGTAGCTTAGCATACCTGGTGACGTGGCAAACAACGAGTTCGGAATAAGTATTTTAATCTCAAATATAAAGGTTTCTCAAATACGCTAAATTGTGATTAAACTAAGAATCGACAATTATTTTATTGTTTAATTCTCGATTTATATTGAAAATTACAACGACATAGTCTTCAAGAAATAATCAGTTAATTTCCAATTGTTTTTGGACCACTGACTGAGTCGCCCATCTAGAGCACTTCCATAACGACGGACAGGCTGCTTTCTTACTAGAAGCCACTGTAACAAGAGATTCATTCTTAAGAGAAAAATATTGAATGTTGGTAAAATACGTAATATTTAAAAAAATATCTATTTAAATTGTAAAATAGCATATTATAATAGCGTTGAGTAAACGGCGCTAATGGCAAACGATACTTCCCACTCACATCTCCACATTTCAGTAAAACTGCGAACGTAACTGCGTAATAAATTCACGTTTATTGCCTGAAATATAAGCATCTTTACCTTGCTAGTACTATCTTTTACCCATAACAAAATGTAGGTACAGTTATTTTTTTATTTAAATCGTATAAAAATATATTGTCTTTTTTAAATATATAAACATTACTTCTAATACCTATACCCAAAAAATCTGTATTAAGTGCTCTTTTGTTTATGGTCACAATTAACGAACAAAAATAAAATATTTTCAAAATCAGTCTCTGTAGAACTTATAATATATCGCGAATATACAATAAAATGTCACAATATATTATTAATGGAAGTCTTTAATAAGAATTTACAAGTAACACAATTTTTCGAGTAAGAACAAAGACCGATAAACTTATGTGAGTTCAATAACTGAAATGATCTGGCATTTCTATCCCATTTTTCGTTTTGACTTTCCTCCCACACCCATTCCATTTCCCTCACACCACTTACCTACCTCCATTTTGTGGTGCAAAGTTGAGGGCATTAACGTGTTATCGGCGCAAACGTACGAATACTTCTACTAAATTCATTATGAGGAGATCGTCTGACGGAAATTAAAATTGTACTAAATACATTACTCACTTAAAACTAAAGTGAAAACTTCTATGAGTTAATACGCATTAATGTACATTAAAATTAAATTAAATACGAATTTGGAATAGATTTTAAAACGTAAAATTGGTAAAAAAGCAAATACAATATGACCCATAAGTCATTAGCTTAATTGACTAGATCTAATTGAAATTGTGCAATCAAAACTGTGCGGTATACCGTAGGCGGAGGAGTGGTGCCGGGGGAATTCGGAGCCCATTGACAGGTTATTGATACAAATAGTCCATCGGAGCCTCCCTCCCCCGCTCTCCGCCGCCAACACCAATAAAACCTGATTGATATTGTGTAAGTGCGTCCGGAAAATGTGGGAACTCGATTGATGTTACAGCCAAATTCGATTGGAGGAAAATTGAAAAGAATTCCACGGTTAGAGAATTCTAGTTCTTAATGTATTTACGTTAGTGACCAGAATGTCATGCTCTTTTAGAAGCTTGAGGACGTTTAGTTTTCAAAGAAAGCTATTGATAGCACCGGAGGCGCGAATAGTGTGTTTTAATGGGTATGGGTAACGTGGAAGTTTTGGTTGGACGTCCAATATTTCGCGTGGGTTATGACAATCAAGTTAAGTGGCTATGTGATTGTGATCACTAGGACATACTAGTAGGTACATGTTTGATTTGACAATGACGAGACTTCACTTTTGCATTAGTTGATAATAATGTTATTATGTACTTTAGTATGTAGAGTATGTACTCTAGTGGGCGCCATCTATTACATATTATTATTTTAAGTAGTAGTATATCGTGTAATTGTTCTCACTTTTAAACGAAAGTCAAAATAGAAAATATTGCAATGAAATTTTTATTACTAAATTTTCTAATTTAATATCAAATATCAATGAAGCAGAACATTTTGAGACTAACCGAGAATCGCTTACTCATGTCTCTGGGGACTTTATAAATAAAATTAATGTAGTTCCGATCACTCCCGCTTACACTTTTATAATGCTCCTGAGTATTGACGGGTGTGAACCGCGAACCCCATTGTGGGAAAAAATACGATAAAATATTTGAAGCAATACCTGCTATTGATATTTCTTTCTTTTAAAATATAATTTAACAAAACTATTTTTAATAAAATATCAGACAATAAGCATTCCTTTGAAATCTATTTACAATATAGAATGTATATACTTACCTAATATTATTGTGTCATAGATGTTGGCAAGATCGATTATAATATACATAGGTCTAATAAAGAATATCTACCTTATTTTGGGCAATCATAGCTTTAAATTATTATAGTTTTATTGGATCTCATGTACAATGGTCATGGGGCCAAAACATAAAGGAATCAAACAAAATTTAAAAATATACAATAAATAAAATAATATGAGCCTAATAAAATTACCAACCAATAACAATTGATGCAATAAAAATTATTGATTGTTAACTAGATTTGATATTGTCCCCCACATTTTACAATTACACGGTTACATTCTAATTTTCTCGAAGCAGCCGCAGAATGAGGCGCAGGGCCGGCGCAGAATAAATCAATTACAAGAGGCAATAACAATTACACTTGTTCCACGCACCCGACTGATTTACCAGCACCCTACAGCTCTCACACACGCGCAACATAACCCCACTGGCATCAGGGCAAAGCAATCGCTGTTTCTAAATACACTCACACGATGATCATTCCCTAATCACTGTACCCTCTGAATTGAACGCACAACGTCTATATCTCTGTGTTATAAACTGAGCTTTAACACATGCGATATTAAGTTTAAAGCCATTTACAAATGCAAATAGGAAGAGATTTTCACAAATAGAGCAACGGATTCTGCTGTACAGCAATTTTATTATTATT
Source organism: Tineola bisselliella (assembly GCA_028551675.1). NCBI lineage: Eukaryota > Metazoa > Arthropoda > Insecta > Lepidoptera > Tineidae > Tineola > Tineola bisselliella. The sequence continues at coordinate 21,059 of JAPWLS010001302.1, read as the reverse complement.
AAATGAGTACGTGTAGAGGCGTAAAATTAACTTGTCGGGTCGACCGCGCTCAATTGGGGGCTTCTCTCAATCTGGGATGTTTAGTCGACAACGCTTCCATTCAGGGGTTTTATTGTAATGACTTTCGCGATTGTTTTGTTTAATATTAATAAAGCGAAATTAGAGGTCACTGTTCATAATTCCTGTGTATATTTAGAGAGGATTATAACAATTTTGATTTATGTTATTAAACATGGGCATTGAATACAGAATGTTAAACAGAATAATGAATAGAAGAATTCAATGTTCTGGGACAGCATCACTTTCAAACGTAACAGTCGTAAATGTTTCTAAAGCTTTGTCGTCAATGTGAAACTTCGGAAATGACGAGTTAATTAAATTAAATTAAACACGCTAGTAAGCCACAATAAATCATAAAATCTATTATTATTAACTTTAAAAGTAGCCGGATATAAGTTTTTCAGTTTTTAGCATGTAAAAAATTCGAACCAGCCCATTAGCACTGCACTATATTTCGTAGGAATGTATTTTGTCATTAAATCAGTTGTCAGTTTAGTTCTCTATATCTGTTCACTTCAATAAACCGTTTGTGTACCTTCAAAGTCAGATGTCGTAAAAGTTCTCTCGGCTGTAGAGTTGGGGAGCATTTTGTTGGTGAAACTGCTGCGTCATGCAATTTTTATAGAGCAAAATTGCATTCTGTAATAGTATTAAAAACTTTATTTTTATGTATAAAACTTAAGTTTTTACATTTAATATTGTAATAACATTATTAAGTTGTATAAAAATACTATAATTTTTCAATTTATTTTATTACACTGGACGTTAATTTACATTACTTAAAATTCACCCTTCTCTTTAATAAGTAATACATTTCTATTAAACTTTTTATTAAGTATTCTTATAACATAATAAGGATGTTTGTTGATCAATTCAATTTAAGGAAATTCATAAAATATGTTATGAAATAAACTTCTTTCTAGTGTTACTACTTCGAGTCAAAAATCAGACTAAGATCGAAATTTTTAATTCTTCAAATCATGTTTACGAATAACCTAGAATGCACTAGAAGACTACGGTAACTCAATTCCGATTTAAATCAACATTTAGTTAGTGTGTGTGAAACGATTTAAGAACCAATTAGACACATAAACATCATAAGAAAACGATTTAGACCATTTCTTAAATCAGACTAAGGTTGTAATCATCTTATGATTAAGGTGTATTGAATTACTGGCCTTTAAGTCTGAATAATAATAGCCTTAATAAGCTCTTTATTACTAGCAAAACTTTATGATTATATTGTAGGGAACCGAACCGGACTTTTGGATTTGTATTTCAGAACGTCGCTGCCCTTTAATACTCATGAATAGTGTATAGTATATATTTCTATGATCATATTATATTTGTTTAGTATAGTTTGTGTATCAATACTACTGATATTTTTACTCTTGATTCCTTAATTTCCCGTAGGTATGTCCGCAGTTAAGATAGTGAATGTAATAAATATGCTATATAATAAGGTCGTGTGTGTTTAAGTAGCAGTTATTTACTAAGTATGTTGTGTTGTTCATAGGTTTCAATGTTGGGTGCGTGTTATTCGCAATATTAGCGCTTATAACAAATTATTCTAGTAAGTAAACATTATCCCGCTATAAATATACAAGACAAACTGTTGCCACGAGTGGACCACTTTGTTGCTGTCACATTCTTCTGGCTATCAATACATATCATATTTCGCTGTATTTCGCCAGTAAAGTGCAATGAAAAATACAGAGAGTCTATTTGTTTTTGGTATATGAAGTAATTTTAAAAAATGTTCAAAAATATTTTATTATTAATTATTAATTTATAAATGCGATAAAAAGCTAATCAAAATTTATAAGGATAAAATGAATAAAAGAAAAAATACAAGACGTATGTACAATATGTCTCTGTTTTAGGATGCACTGTAAATGGTTAGAACGCTTTCGTGATCAACGATGTATCGGTCATAAAATCCGAACTCGTTCGAGAATGTTCGGAGAATGCATATTTATACGCGAACTTACTTAAAACTGTGTAACTTTACACCTCACTCGGTGAGATGTTGTCGGTCAGATTACCGTCAACGCTAACCGATTTTATTTAATGTAATTTCTATTTAACAATAATAAAACAATAAATATATGTAAGCACGGACTGTGTAAGTTAAAGTCATGCCATTTAAATAAATTTCATATTATAAAGTTTTGTTTAAAATCAATAAATAATATTAAGGAATTATATAATACCTTTCGTTAATACCTCACACACAGCTTGTTTTATTCCATTTCAACATCTACCCGTCCTTATTGAAAATCCCTGTATAATATAATAATTGTATAATATTGCAGAACCTAATTAAAGAATTCGCAAAATAAATTAATTGCTTTTATAATGAGCTTCTTGTCGCTACTTTAATTGGAAGTTGAAGTTAAATATTAGGTGTTAGCGTGTTGAAATCCAAAACACAAATAATACATTTGTCAGTTTCTTAATAAATGCGATAATGAGATAATAAATTTTATTCGCTCGAAATAGCTGCTTCACATAAAACTGGTTTAACGAGTGCAACGAATCGGTCCTTCTGGAGACGCTATTTAATACGAATTTGTAACATTGTTGCATATTTTGTATTATAAAAAATTATATGCTATAATAATGCTACAGAAGTTACTAAGCGTTTAATAAGTTCTATACAGTTTTTGATCGATCGAATTCTGATTTGTGACGGCCCTTTAAAGGCAAGATGCCTTTGTATTGTATTTTTTATTATTAGCCAAATACAAAAATTATTTCACGACGTGAATATTGATTGATGCGTATTTGAACATGTCATAGTTTTTTTTATTTATACCTTCTTTTTAAATGCAAATTATACTTGATTATTATGGATCCAATATTATTATTGATTGTGCGAAGGAAAACTTAAATGCTACTCAAGTAAATATATGTTTTCTTACACAAAAATAAAAAAAATGATTAAAATTTATTTGGATAATTGTTTTTTTTTGTTTCTATTATATGTGATTAATTGTTTTTCTTAAATAATTTAATTTCCATAGACATTGAAATTTAGATTTTGTTATTAATATTATTATTATTATAAATTGTAAAACTATTGTTTATTTTGTTTAGTATTATTTTTACTATTTTAAGCATATAGTACCTACGTATATATAAAATTTTATAATAAAAATTTGCTAATTATATTATATACATGTAAGTATTATATTGTAGCGGAAAAGTTTCATGGAAAGGTTGTTTGCAGCATATTCTACATAAATAACAAAGCAGATTTGCGCCATAGTATTGTTATTAATAAAATAGGTAGACACGTTTAAGATCCCATTGTAGCGACAAGTCGGCGTCGTGTGAGGATTATTTCCTGATCGATGGTTGAAGTTACATCAGATACGAAATATGTATATCTACAATGTATGTCATAAATGTATCCACTTTTTTCTACGTGTGGTAAGTTGTGATTTAAACGATTTGAAGATATTGGGATTTAGAAGCGATCGGAGCGGAGATATCGATACGGCGATCGTGTGATGTCAGTGAAAGCTTTTTAAAAAAGATGAACAAGCCGCGAAAAATGACAAGTCATTATGATATTTTATTGTGTGCATAAGTAACTTTTGAGTAGTTAAGTGGTATACGAGAATTAGTGATCTTAAACAAGTTAAAGTCACAGTGAAGAAAATATCAAATTACTAGAAGGCATGGCGGTTTCGTCAATTTTTTTTGTTCGCCGAAGATGTTTCATCTATTTATGTTTATTTATTCATTTAAGATAATGATGGCTAACAGATTTAGGGCCGACTTTTCAATTTCACTTTAACTTTAATTTACTTAAATCAGAATTAATTGAACTTCATTAGTTAAATTTTTAAATTTTGTTTAGCGAAATCTTAGAGACTTCACTGATGCCCTTACATACTGACCGAGCAGGCAGTTAAGCAGGTATATTTGAACTAAGATTTACTGAGCTTATCTCGAGCCCTGAGGATATTGCATGGTCCAAACCCTCGACCGATTCGTATCTTCAATATCTGAAGCATCTTAAAATGTCTGAAGAACGGGGTTAGACTGAAAATCTGATAAATTTAGTAGACTTGAAGATTGAACTGTGACTTCTAATTATTCTGCTTAACAACATGCTTTGCTTGAATATGTTTTTGACTATATTTTATCTTAGTTTTGTAAGGATTGACACAAACTGTGATAAAATTATCGTTTTTATATAGCACACTGATATAATTAAGCTTCATAACCCTAGTGACGATAGTCATTAACTAGAAGGCCGATTAATAGAACATTACATACATGTGTATATTTAAAAAAAACATCACAATCAGCTAATAACAATATTTTATTGTATAAAAATATTATAATAACTAATTATCAGCATTAGTGACGGGTCATTGGTTGCAACGGCCCCGTCAAATCATTGAAACGAAACCATTATTTAAAATGAATGCGATAAAACTTTGAGTTAAATATACTAGAGAAGATATGTTTAACGGCACTGGTATCTAAATGACTGCCTTCACAGCGCAGTGTGTGCAGAGGTCCCGGCTTCAATTCCGGATCAAAACAATTATTTTATATACGAGATTTATTTGTTTTATTTATTAAAATTAATATAATATGACATTCTATGACAATTGGTTATCTGGAAGAAATTACTTTTAGTGATAAGATCGCCAATTGCTCTAAATCTGCTTCCTATTGTTGTTGTATTGTTATTATTGTTTTAAAGCAATAAAGTATTTATTATTATTATTAATATAATTCTTAAAAGTAGGCATTTGTTTTGCGTTCGAGTGTTATTTGTTAGCCATTGTATATGTATTTGTTTGTAATAATTACAACAACAAAAAAACTAATTTAAAAGACTTAAGACTGTTTATTTTAAACTTATAGGCAGCAATTTAGTTATATTTTAAATTTGTATGTATTGGTCTGCTGCCTATCCTCGTAAAGTAACAACTTTCTTAGTGCATTTATTATAAGTGGGCTTTTCAGTTTATTTTAGGTCACGCTCTGTAGATGGCAGTTGTTTTCGACTTTATAGCTTCAATGTGTTATTTAATTGATGGCTTATTTTAAAATGCATATGATTTTGATAATCTTTTCTCTTCAAACTGACTTCATTGTTACATTTAATTGTTTAAGTGCCTTCGTTATTAAAATTACATTGTTGTTCACTTATATTGTGCAGCTTGTTGAAAGAAAATGCTCGTTTGCTGATAAATTAATCTTAACATACAATTTTAATTGTGACGATTGTAATTATGAAGCAATTAAAAAATATATCAAAGTATTACTAAATATGTGACTAGAGAAGATAACAGTAACAATATTTTAATCGTTTCCACATTGATATATGCCAAGCGGACTAATGTGGTTTAGTGACCCGCTGATGACACGTGACACGAGTTCTATATTAAAATTGACTGATTTTCTTTGTCCAGTTATTATAATATATATGTTCCCATAGCGTCCGTGGATTACGAACTCTAGTATATTTAAACCAATAATATTTTTTTTATAATACTTACATTAATCAAGTATATTTTATAGTAGATGCTGAATAGCAGCAGGACATATTTCAAAGTTACATTAGTATCAGAATAGATTTAAGTTTGCAGGTTGCACTAAAAAGACTGCGTAACTGCATAATTAATGTTTGCTTTTTATTGCAGAATCATTAAAATTGGTGGAATTATTCAGTATTATCTTGTCTTTTATAGATACGTTTTACATAAACCTAACAGCTGGCAATTATGAACAATGTAAAACAATATCTGCGTGCGAAGATTGCACCAAGCAGTGTTTGCGCAGACTACTTATATGTAATAAAGTCATAAATTAATATGCTTACTTTTAATTACGACACAAAAAAGAAGTTGCTTCCCGAGCCAACTTTATGAGAACAATGATATGATCGGTAGTAAAGCGTTAAGTAACACCTTTATAGCTTCAGTTTTAGCGAAGGAAATTTTTAACGGATTAGGGTGATTCTTGATGCGCGGCGATTTACTACAATTACTAAATTAGGTATGATATAGTTTTTAGAAAGATTCATATTAATGCTTTGATATTTCTGATTTATCCGTCTTTGTGTTGTTAATCCAAAAGTAAATGTACATACATATACAAAAAAGTTTAAATCGTTTTTAGAAAACGTATACGGCATCGCTAACTATATCTACTTAGAATGAACAAGGAATAAATGACTAAAATAATAAAATGTGTTTTATATGTCACACAATATGTCAACAACACGTAGGTACATTGTAATATCTTTAAATTCAAAGAAAAATATAAAAAGATATTCTACAGTTACTATGAAAATAGAACACAAGGAAAAGTTGAAAATTTAGATCATGTTTTATAGAAGACGGTTGAGTTGTGATCGAAAAAGTCGGCAGCTTACAAAAGCTGAACGAAAAGACACGAGCAAAACTTTGTTGAGCGACTCGGGGCGGGCGGGCGTGGTCGCGCGATCTTATCAAGTCCATTAGCGAACGTCGCGCCCGCGTACTATCGCCTGCATCACACACTACTAACCACCATATAGAATAAATTAAATGCCTTTACCACAAAATGTGGTTACAGTTTTATGTTCTAAAACATAAAGACCATTTTCATTTTAAAATAAGGACGGAACATGTGACCTTTTTGTGTAAATTTTGAAGAAACGAGCGCCATCTCCTTCGCTATAGATTCATTGTCTAAAAGTATTGTTTGCAGCTTTTTCCCGCATTAGTAGATTTATGTGTATTGTGTGATAAAATCTGACGGTAATTTGCATGACTCGACATCCTATGATGATGATAGCCTCTTTCGTTAGTATGTTAATACTTTGTTAAGAATGTTTTGAATTTATTTTGCACGTTCGAAATGTACGTATTTGAATTTAGAACGACTGTTATTTATTTAGTTTCTGTTATTATAAAATGAATTTATTTCATCAGTGGCTAGCCACAGTGACATAACTGTTAAATTAAATATACTTAAAAAAACCGGAACAAAATTGTTACGGAACAGGAGATTGGTCCAGTGCAGCGGATACTTATAAAATTGTTTACTTTTAGATACTGTTAGATATATTAAATCTATTCCAATGAACATAAGTCATTCCACTTCAAGCTTCTTCTTTTGTTTAAGAGCATCAAATGTATTATGTATTGAGTATTTGAGCAACACCCCATCAATAAAATATAAAATCCTAAACATACATAGCAACAAAATCAATTTATATATGTTAGAAGTTATATTATGAATTCCATACATTCACCTATAAACCATTCTTATGCAACTAAATTATACCAAATAAATATTCCATCTGGTTTATATACTACTCTATAAATAAAAGTAGCTACACATAGCGTCGTGCTATATTGTTTTTCATATATACTTCGTTTGTATATATACTACATATGTATACTACATTCAAGTCAATTTGAAATTAAGCATTTTTGCACTAACATTTACAAGCTTAACAACCGACCGCCTCTGCGTTCTAATTCCGAGTACACAAAGTAATAATTTGTGCAATTATTAACAGAAGTTAATGAGTGAAGGAAGCAGGTTGCGAGCGGCGATGTGTTTTAATTAATAGTTGTAAGATAGAGGCGAGCATGCGTGCTAATTGTTGATCATTGCTTTGGACTCGGAACATGCTATCCACTATTCAATCGCTTTCAACTGTTTTTGAAGGATATCTCTTTGGTTATATAACTAATTAAAAATAGAGTTAATAAATAACATTTCAAAAACTCATCGTTTTTCTCGATTGTTGAAAAGACGCACAAATACCTTTAAATTGATTATGTATTACAATTTTGAAATGTATTCGTAATATTTTTTGTTTTGTTTCTGTCAGTCATATGTTACGAAATTCACTAATTATGTGATAGATGATAAACATTTAAAAATAGTAATAAATGAATTCGGGTCAAATAGTATTGGTTAATTGAAACATAGTCAATATTCAAGTAATTAAATAGCTGAACTGGAACAAGGTGAATCAAACTAAATGTAAAAAATGGCGCTTATAAATTAATTTTTAATATTGAGTAGATATTTATAATTCACTTGTAAAATTTCCATACAAATATAATTGTATCAATAAATAAGTAATTGCCAATATCTCATAGTTTTACGTGCATGGCCGTAAAGGGCCATAACTTCTAGCACTTCCTAAGTCGCGATATCTTTGAACATAAGATCAATATCATCTATAGAGGGACGTCAAATAGAGAGGATTTATGTCTGGTCTAGACTCAACTTGGTTCCCTTTTGCCCCACGAAGTTTTCCCAATTTCTATTTCTAAATTAATTTTTGGTATATCATGGTAATTTTTCTCTGCCTAATACTAAACCTAATAATAGAGATAGCGACAAAGAAAACTCACTTTCACTATGCCGGCTTCAGGAAACAAATATACATACGTTAACAGGTAGGTACACTTCTCTCTTTATATCTGAAGTTATTTCACGGATGTTATCTCTGTGGCATTATATCAGGGCAGCAGACTAAGCGGGTAGATAAAAAAATGATGAATTTTTCCTTCAGTCTTTCTTAGCCTTTATAACTTAGCACAAATTTTGATATAATAATGTAAAAAATGGTGAAGGTGAAAGGAGAATTTCTCTAAGGTTCTAGTGCTATTGCGCGGGCGCTCGTGACTTACGGTGAGGGAGGGGTGTTTGTCGGCGAGAACAAAGGCTGCCACTTCAATCGAGCCGCCGCTGCACGCCTGCTAATAAGCAATAAACAAGGGGGCGGTACTGCGAGGGCGCACCTGAGGGATCGCTCCTCGTCCTCTCGTGAAAATCTGCGCCTGCACAGCCTCATTAGTTTCTTTTGATAAATTTAAAAATGCATAATGTTAATATAAACTAATTTGATAGAATTAACATTATTTTCAAATTATAATTATCGTCTACTATTGTATATAGTTTAATGTATTTTAATTTTGTGCAATAAACAGTTATTATTAATATATTATTATATATTATCATACAAATTGATGTAAATTAAAAGAAAAACGCTATAATAAGCCGCAAAAAGTATTTTAAATTGTTATAATTTATTAATAAAAAGATTTAAAAACTTACACAGGAAAATTGTAATTATTTTGTACTCATATCTACATAATATCTTATAAATAAAATGTGTTGTTTGGCGTCGAAATAAATAATTTTAAAAAGAATTATTATTGCAACCAAAAAGATCGATCAATCATGACAAAATTAATATGCGTTAAACACAGGATAAACCGCATACAATGATGGAATCAACGAAGCGCATCTCTTCATATTCTTAACCGCAATTAATTGCCAATAAAATGACGAGAATAAGTAACGTATAAAGATTGTTTGCGGTTGCCCAGCCACTCATTATGCACCGAGTAAAAACGCATCTGCAATGAATACAGCTATGTAATTGTGCACTAGGTACTTAATTGTATCGCTTTCATTTTACATTCGTGCTTAAACGACATTATTTTATTTTTAAATATTTATGTAAATATGCAAATATACATCTGCCGGTTATGCCTCCGTGCTCCTAAGTAGTCAAAATCAATTCTATGATTTAGACTAAATTTATTGGACACAAGTTAAACCCTGAATACCTCACATAACTACGCGTTTGTTCCATCCATTTAAACACGCCTCAGTTGTGATAATTATTCAAGAGAAGAAAGATTGAAATAGAAATGTAATATTTACAGGGGAATAAGGATGTTGTCGGCCATCAAAATAGATAAAAAATTGGAAAAAAAAACAAATCTATGATTCTGGTACGGAACAACTAGTGACTTGTTGATTGTATTCTAACAATAGGAGTATAAAGTAATTGCTTTGTTTCTTGTCAGACCATTTGCTGTGATTACCGGACATCGCCCATGTCTGTCCAACTGTCCGTCTGCCCGCTAAACTTTCTGCGCGTCTAAACGTTTTCTGCATTTTATGTGAATCAACTGACTTGAGCGTTAGAGTATTATGGATGTATTCAATTTTATTAGAATTTAATATTGTTTACTTATTATTAAAACCTAATAACGCTATCGATAACTAATTGACACTATATTCATATGATATATCCCGATTATTTGTGTGTTCACAAACAACAATTTCAATCTGTACAAAAAAGGGTTAAAAAGTGAGCATATCCACACTTTTCAAATGTTTTTTTTTTTCTCTAACACAATTTACAACTCACACTTTACAACACTGTCAATCGATTCGCATAGTTAATTCGATGTTTCCCTCGAATAGTGTGCGACGATTAGACAACGACTATTTAGTTGTCTATCCCATCTAGAGTCTGGCAGCTGACGTGGAACAGACGGACCGACAGACGGACGCTATTACACAAACTTAGAAAAACACTTGCTATAAATGTTATATATATAGGCTATAGATTTCTATTTGAGAAAATTACACACAGTAATCCCATTTTATAATAGTTATGACTTTCAACAAAAATTAAGTATATAATATTATATTCCGATTAGAATGGTATTGTTTAAAGGTGAAAATAATCATTGGTAAAAATAAATCCCAATACATGTTTAATAATAAATTTATAATTCAAATTGTTCATTATTAACTGAAATGTAAGTGTTCCCACAGGCGCGTTACCGGTAGATCTCTATCATAATCCGGGCCACGACCCGCCAATGCGCAACTCGAGTACTGCGCAAGAGTCCTATCTCGCGATCCGCTGATTATCTTCCAAACAGGAAACAATAGCGGCATACACAACATACAAATAACCATAATTAATGTCATATTATTGAAATTATTCAAAATTACCTGCAAAATATTTATGCACAAAGTTATTTCAAATTAAGAAGGAATACTCCTAAAAACTCCTTCGTTACAATGTACAAGAATAATAACAGTGATAAAACGTTGAAAGCTAATGAAAAACATGATGAATGTGCATGAAAAAAATCTTAAGTGCATTTCATTAAATAACTTAATTCTAAAACTCGTAAAGTAAGCGTACAGAAAGAAATGCACCAGTCTGTACCACAATAGTCCATAATTATGAAATGTTGTGATTCATAAAGGGTAATTTTTCTTAACAGTCGAACAATGACGAGCGCTAATGAAAGGAGTGAATCAAGCGGGCGCAGTTGGAGTTTGCTTGTCGTTAAATTTATGCAAAACTGTCATGAGGCTGGAGAGCCGACAGGAGAGCAATATGGTTTAATTGCAGAAGGAAATATAAACAAAAGTGGATGACGTCGTTGTTTCTTTACGCCTATCAATAGTGTTTAAAATTTATTCTTACTGCGATGGTCGATGGACGAATTAGAACTAATGTTTAATGAACTTCGCTACATATATATGCACTCACATACATGGAATTGCAGTTACAAATATAACTTTGAATAAGGAACTCATTAAACCAATGAACTAATATGCTTATAAGCCTTCACTTTAATTGTGATCCGTTTAAATAAATCGATAATAAATATAATTAATTCTATATTCATTACTTTATTGTTCTCGATATAAAATTAGCGCCTAACATCGGTTTTATGTTCGTGATATGTGAAATAAAACGATCAGTTTATATGAATTGATCGTACACGATGCATTATTTACTAGTATTATACGCATAATTTGCGAAGCTGTCGCAAGAGCCAACTATAATTTCCTGATGGCAGCAAATCCATCAATGGACGCCTCGGGGCCCGGAGCAGTTTCAATTTGTAGGCCGCGCATATCGCTGGCAATTACCGTCCGGACGGAAGGCCTCGCTCATCGATACGTGGTTAATAATGCCTAATGACACTTAATAAAGACAGAATATAAAAGTGTGATGATTATTTATTATCAACGTTTTGAATATTAACGGGTATATGACCGACTTGGGTGTTATTTTCCTTCATAGAAATGTGTTTACCAGACTCGCCAATTAAGTTATATATCAAATTCTACAAAGCGAGTGTTGTCAAACGATGGTGAAGTAAATGTTACCCATTTTTATACGCGTTATTATGTAGTTATGTTAGCTTAGAGCCGGGTGTCTTTACAAACATTTCTCGATAACCTCACAAACTAAGAAGCAGATTATTTTTATATTACGTTATCATGAAAAGATTTATTTAGGCACGCAGATTTTTTAGAGTACGATAAGTGATCATACTCCTACTATAGCTAAAATGCCGGCATATGGAGGTTGAATCGCCACACTCCAGCTCGATGTATATAGAGCAATTTCTCAATATATAGTCAGGGTACATGGTTGTTCCGGCTTAGTAGGTGTACAAATGCATTTAAAAACGGCAATGTATTTCAAATTAATCATTTACATTTCAATAAATTTTATATAAAGAAATAAATAACTGAATAAAACTTTTAAAAGGGTCATGAAATAAAACCAATAAAAATGTTGTTTTAGCTTTTATTAACACTTTCGGGAGAACCCTGATATGTGTAACTACTTCTTTAAACTGCTCATAATGATACAAATTATATATCTTTAAGCCTTTGTAATAGAAGCCAGATTGGATACATTAATATATGCAATATTAAAATTGATTTCGCAAGACTGTTGAAAGGAAAATTTACGCAATAATAATCCATTGGACCAATCGTTATAACGCAACAACTTCGTCCCTAGTGTCTTCTCTATCCTTTATTAAAATTTAAAATTCAATAAAAACATGCTTCTTAGTCTTTATGAGCAGATTAAAGATTTATAATTTGCTAATGTTTTTATACGTAATACTTAGGTACATACATATACAGACAATCATCTAAGTTTACATTATATTATTATGATGTTACATTATTTACAGCGCCTACTCAACAAAAATAATTTAATATTATACAATTCTTACTTACATTACACTTTTTGTTACGTTTATGGAATTTTTTAAGATCCTGTATTTATATTTTTTCTTTTATAGCATTGAAAAAGAAATTACATAATAACAATCATTAGTAAAGTCAACTGACTTCTTTCGTTTTGGTCTGTTAATCTATGTCGCGGATAAAATCCCGAAATATTCCATACCATGGTCAATCTAGTAACCAGGAATAAAACTACATAACAGGAAAAAACCAACGAAACAATTTGCAAACAATCAAACAAACGCACTCGCATCTCTTTGATAAAATACCCCGTCTATTTTACTTAACTTTAAACGTTAATAATTTTAAAACCAGAACCCTGAATAGGAGTTTTATGCCATAGCAGGATTCATAAATTTTAACTATAAATAAAATAGTTTAGAACATACGACTGTCATGATTGAATAAAAAAAAGTAATCGTCAGACTGAGTGCTATTTTTAGGCCAAATTTACGAATTACTAGGTTTTAAAGTGACTGCTTTACTGATAATTCTTATAATGTTATTTCTGTTTCAGCACTTACAAACGTTATTAACAAACGAATTAATTAAATTATGTTTTGTCTCTTTCTATTGAATTTTACATTTCAAAAATTTGAAAGAGACAAAATATAATTTACTTAATTCGTTGTTAAGTAATATTTACAAGTCAATATACTATACAATTTCTAATTTTTACAAATAATTTAATTTGGTAGTCGATTTGATATTTAAAAATTATGCCTATTTTCAACGTCCTGTTCTGCATTAAATTTAAATGTCTTGAATAGGAAAAATTGAATATTTAAAATATTATTAAATATTGTTACCAAATTTTATGAATGAATTTGGTAACAACTAGGAAGTTTTGCTTTCATTTAACTCTAACTTAAAAATCAAATATGTTAGGAATGTTTACAAAAGGTATAATAATAAATATATAATTATAAATATCTATTTTTTACAAAAGTCTATATAGTCGTACTTCAAAAGGAAGTAATTGAAAAAATAATGTATCTCTTTGGTTTCTTATTATTTTTCATATATAATTTATAATAATTACTAATATATAAATATATCTACATAAATAACAAAAACGTTTTACGAAAATTCCGACGATACATTGTAATTAATACACATCATTGTTAGGAACTATGACAAAATTTACAAATATGAATTTATTATGTATAATTATTTCCTTATAAAACTATGTATATTTAACTAATTTTAGCCATCGATAAACATAATTTTAACATTTATTATGTAACGTCTCTTCATCGTCATAGTTTAGAGAAGAATTGTCATTTGTTTTGTCACAGCACTATTCTTGTTTCCTTTCTCACTCCTATATAAAGAAGATTGGAATGTTTTCTGAAGTTCACAATGGATGTCTTGGAGGTGGAGTATGGTTCAATCGAGTCGCAGGTGACGCAGACGGGTGTGCAGGCGGCGGGTAAGGACAGTATCGCAGAGGCCCTGGAGGCGGTTTTTGCAGCCACAACTCAGGTGGCAAAGACAATGGTTGCGACCACGCCGCTGGCCACGCACGCCCTCCTAAAGCCAACAGCTGCAACGCCGGTGGTGTTCTCGCCCACGCTGCCCTCTTCTCGGCTTCCTCATCAACTCCACCCGGATTCGCATACAGCCTTAACGGAGATCGCAATAACTGCTGCTCCATCAACATCAGCTCCATTGGATCTCTGTGGAAAACATAAAATTTAATATTAATTATTGTTTTACCCAGAACAAACGATTTGTTCTTTGAATAATGAGAAATCTCTAATGCTAAGTGTAAGCGATCATAATGATGTTATTCTGCGAAATTGAGTGAGCGTATTGCTTGCTAGTTGGTTTGCTTTCAACAGTGCGTAGTCTATAAACCATGTGTGGGTTCTCAGAAATGCATCGAAATGCCGACCGACACCAACGCGGGCGTTTAGCGAATTATAACATACTCGTAAGAAAGTCTATTTTTGAATACCTATAACACTGAATAGTAAGCATTAAAACGAAGGTGTTCATCTTTATGACAATGCAACTGATACATTATTTTATGAGAGGAAGTTCAAGAAATACTGTTACATAATGAAATAGCTAACAATATATTGTTGGCCTCTATTCCAAGCCCTAACGATTGTAGAAGATTATTCGCGAAATTGCGCTATCTATTCCTTGTTTCTACACGAATATACCTACATAGGTATAGAAATATTAAAATCATGTTGAATTGTATGATTGTAGTGTGTCTGGTGTTCAAGTCTAACATTAGCTGTAGTGTTTCGCCGAAGTCACTTTACGAGTGCTCCACTCGTTAACGAGGCGCAGACTAGCGGCATGGTGCAGGCCCTTTATTACGCTACGTTATAACGTTTATTGATTCCGAGAGGTTGTCGCGTGAGACCGCCACTGAGCACGCTTCCTGCTAACACTCTATTTTCGCCTTCCTCTTTTATTTCCTTAACTCGCGTATATGGCACGGTTGGAACAGTTCCGTTATTGTAAACTAGTTACTTACACGTGTACTGCGATTTAATGTGTTTGAAATGATTTAAAAGAGGCCCAGATGATAGAGATAAATCAACGTTAGGGAATGATGCCGTAAAATAAGAAATATTCGCCATCTACTTTTTTTTGTTTCTCGATATAAACATTTATATGAAATATAGCATTGGATAATTTGATATCCACTTGAGAGGAGCGAGTGAAGCGGTAAATGAGCGTGACGACACGGTGGGATCGGCTCTTCGAGTGGAAATTGGCATCACATCACGAGATGCCGTGTCGAATTTAATCTATCACCGCGACGACCCGGCCCGAGGCGCCGCTGGCTCACACATGAATTAAAACAGGTAGTGTATGCCCGTTGCCCACACACGCGAAGCCGGCAGATTATTTTAAATGCCCTGTTATTAGATGTAATCATAGATCGAAGGAATCAATTTAGACACCATTTGGTCGATAATTTACTTTTACTTTATTCTCTCTCATATTTGCTTTCTCAAATATTTTTATTACAGATACAATGCTGATGACTGTTTGAAAGTTACGCAAACTGCTAATCTTATATTCAGTCACTAAACAAAAAAATAGGTATTGTACAGGTTTAATTAATATATTATAAATTATTAAAGGTATATTTTTAATAATAAGTAATAATAAAAATAAGTGAACACTCAATTACAACAATAAAATTCAAAATGAAATAAATTATTTAGTTATTATTAACTAACACATTCCCTGACACTAATGTTTTGAAATTTACACGTAGCGATGTTATTATTGAAAGGTCTTAAGTGTTGTGATGAATCATATATAACAGTAGGATGGGTGTAGGCTGTTAGGTCGTTTTAGTGTCGGAAGGAGGCGGTAAAGGCATATTTATTATGATCTCGGTATCAGCAATAGCCAACACTTTCCGGCGGCAAATTACAGGGCGGCAGGTCTGTGAGTGAAGCCGCACGCCCGCTAGGGACGCGCGTGAGCTCGCGAAACCGAATATCGATATATCAGTGACGCTATTGGAATTATGTTATGATTTATACGATTTTAATGAACACTATTTTTATGCAATCTCTACTACTTTTTTTAAAACAATTTTTAATCCAAAAAATTTTGTAAATCTACTTTTAACATGAAAACGTTTAAATAAAAAAAACATAGAATGGTAAATATTAAGGTAATAATTGGTATAAAAATATTATTTTAAGATTATCGACAACAAAGTAGGTGCAAATGAATAAATGGCTTGCTCTAATTCTCAGCACGCAATATCTTTCCACAAATCGTTTGGGGCGGCCGCGGCATCGCATTCGGTCCATTTGTGAGATGTAAGAGATCGCGATCACTTCGACAGTTTACCGCTAAAAGTGGATAATTTAACAAATTACTTACATATTTTAATCAATAACCGATTTTAAATTTTACAAAAAAAAAAATATACTATAGGTATGTAATTTATTATTACTTGTAACGTGTAACTTACCGAATATTTAAAATAAAGTACATATATTATAGTAAGTAAGCATCACATAAAGTTCAAAAACCTTGAATTTTATTTTCTCTTAAAAATACAATCAGAATTAACTAGATCGTACGGTGAGTCGAGAACTCGAGAGCAATTAACAAAGAGGTGCGTCCGAGCTGAAATATATCTCTGCTCGTCGGTGGGAGCGCTAAGTACCGAGTCTGATTGAGCTCGGGGCGTGTCCTATTAATTAATGGATGAAATGCCGCGAACGAACCATTCTCACACCTCGGCAATTCATCACCATTGTCTGACGATTTTAGTCATCAACAATAGCATTTGGCCAAAACCAAATTCCTAATGTACGACATATACTTACAGATGATACTGATACTGCACAATTATAAGCGGTAATTGTAACTTAACAAAGAACCAATTCTGTGGTACTTGAAAGTCGGAGAGTAACGTGCATGGGTAACCAAATGAGATACTATCAAATTAATTTTAACTGGATCATTCCGGTACATTGAGAAGTGACAGGCGCGAGAAGCGTAATTTGCGTTAAGATACCATCTGGCACGAATATCAGACACCTACGCGGTGTGAATTAGCGATACAAGTACGACTGTACGCGGTAGCGGCGATCTGACGTCCATCAAGGTCTACTGTAACGGTAGCACAATCATGTCTATCAAATAGTCGCCGATGGACGTGTGCTCTCTAATTATTCTTGTTTAATATGTAGATGTAATGACGAGAGCGAAGGAGCTGTCAGGTTACGTATATGGAATTAGTAAAGTAACTTTTAAAAGCCCCACCAGAGATACGTTTTAACATAATTATATCCCTTCTTGTCATCTTGTCCATTAAAAGTTGCTAAATTAATTACAATATTTAAAACGCAATACAATTTTCAATTATCGTCTGCATTCTTCTTACATACTGCTTAATAACTTTTTTGTTTACTGCATATCTTAGCGATCACTTTCACATTAATTGAATAAGGAATTTGTTACAAAATGATCGTCTATCAGCGGCCGCGGCGGTTAGAGGAGGCAATTGGATTGATAACATCTCGTATTACCTACCCGTCAATCGAGAATGGGCAAGCGAAAGAGCCCAACTCTCGTCGCCGCCACACCAATTAGGTCGGATACAGTAGCGATAAGAAGTGAACATTTTAGATGACTCTATTAATAGTTTAATCTTAATCTAATAAAGTAACCGTTAAGAGAACAGTAGCGATCACTCTCTCTGAGAAAAAAAAAGACGTTGTTTCATGTAAGAATGCAAGGTGTTAAGATCGCGTGATCTCACCAGGAAAGTCACTTGCCCAAAACGCTAGTAGGCGTCAAGTAATTGGGGTAAATGATAGAGCGGTACCCACGTGGGGGGCACGCCACCAACAAACAGCCTCCACTTTCACAAACCCTAACCATATTTAGTTCGTCGAACGTAAATATGCTTTTAATATTGGTTCAAAAGTATCTAATTAGATGTCGACACGGCCATTATTAGTATTCTGCCACCAATGTAAGTAGCAGTGTATATTGTAAGAATATGTAAAATTAAAACAATTTTTAACAATTTTCAAATTAATGGACTTCGCAAAACTGGATATAAAAGGTTACCCTTTATATTGCAAAGGCTTGTGCAAGTGACCGACCTCACCAAGGTAAGGGTACACCTGGGTAAGCGAGAATAACCGAGATCCGGGCACAACATCCCGCCTCCAGGGAACCGGTCGCACCGAATGTGCATCACACCGATGGGCAGATAATAGAAATGCGCTTTAATTTGTCGTTTAGGCCATAATGAGCGGCCAGCCCTGTGATTACACCGCCGCCGCCGCCGGGCCGCTGTTGACGTGAGCTGTTTCCACAACCGCTCTCCCCCGCTCCGCTGATGGGAACGCCTGCTACTGCCTCCCGGCGCATTCCTGTCTGGCTGCAGATACAAACCGACCGACAGGGAACGATGGCTTTGACGTAAAAAGTGTGAAAATGTAATTATTGAGAGCGATTTTTATTTATAACCGTAAACAAGTTAACGGTTCATACAATTGCCGGTCAGGTTTATAGACACCGTGAATGAAATAAATAAGTAAGTACTTAAGATCAAGCCATGTATGCGCGTATCTAGCGTGACGTATACCTGAAACTGTCAGATGCATGTAACAGCATGCACGTAGTACGTAACGCATTGTACACATTAATGTGATCTGACCATAAAACAAAGAGCAATGCATAAACATAAAAAGCGCAGAGCAATTCTTACACGTCTTCGCTAACTGCACCTAGTAGATAATAAAGAACACTTTGGATGCGTTTTCAGTTGTCTTCTGAGAAAAATATAATTTCCTCATTATGACAGCTTGACAAGATAGTTATTTCTGTAGCCATGTCTCAGCTACCGCTTTTATGGGTAATACATTTAAGAGGTACAAGCTAACAATGATGTAACCGCTGTAGATCCCACGGTCTGCCTAGACCAGGGGTCGGCAGACCGTGGCTCGCGAGTCGCATGAGGCTCTTGCCATAGGATTATCTGGCTCTTCTTACAACTCACTGAAGCAAATTAGACTTTCATTATAGTATGTATATAATAAAGTTCATGTTGCGGCTCTCTGAAGGCATGGGAAAATCTACAAACTTGATATTCGGCTCATCTGGTTGATAAGTCTGCCGACCCCTGGCCTAGACGAACACGCAAGGATGAACTGAACTTCTGACGGCTACAACTACACTTTCTAATAATTACAATGTTTATTTTTGATACAAAATTGTTTATTGCGTTCATTAATGAGACTTATCTTATACTCACATATATGAGTTTTTTGCTCTATCTAGACAGGCCGGTCTAACGTGGTAATAATGTTCTGGATCCCAATTTGTATGAGAAGTTAGCATTATTCTAATAATTTTCAAATATCACAATTAATTACAAACGGTGGTATCTCCTGACCTAATCACTACAAACTTCTACTACACATAAGAGTCGCTTCCGCTATGCCGCTATTGACAGAACACACTCATCTCTGGTTACTTCGAATTTGATCCCAAAAGGGCACTAGGTTATTTCAAGCTTGAAAATGATGTTACTATCCCGGGACGACATATTAGACTATACAAATTAATATAAAATAAATAAGAAGAAACTGAATATATTTTTAAAACAATAACAGTAATATAATAAATGTAACAAATGGAAACTTAACCTACTCATAAAGACTAATAATAATACCTTTCAAAGGGAATCGGGACAGTGGACTGTATGGTCTCCTTGTAATAATGATAGACGTAGTTTCTTCTTAAGGTTTATTTTCGAACAATTTCTCGCAACGTTGATAATCTTCACTAACGGCGATTTTCTTTGTAAACGACGATCTTCATAAACGGCGATAATCTTCAGCAATCGATGGTATTTCTCAGTCTTCAGTTCGTATGTCTTCTCGTGTTAAGCTTCCGATCGATACTGCCTTTCTCTGGGCCAGCGGCGCGCTTTTATACGCCCGCTGGCGGCGTAGGACCACGCTGTCGTATCCCGTTCTCTCTGGTGGGCGTGGCCAATTCCTTTGTTCGGCGTGCGGGAGTAGCGCGCTCTGTCTCGGTGCGTGGTGGGGATAGAGGCTCGCGGGTGTACCGAGCTGGCCGTGGGGGAGAAGCGGGACGCATTGCCTATCTTATATTTAATATTTACAATTTGCATGCGTCCCGATTCTTAACATTCTCCCCCCAGCGACGTCTCCCCGTCGCTCTTCACCGGTATCACGGCTAGCTTGCGTACCGGCCGTCTGAAGATCCCGCCTTTGGTTCGCACCTCCGCTACTCGCACCTTGCCGTCCGGTCCCGGGAACACTCGGATCACCTCTCCGCGCACCCATACATTGCGCGGCAAAAGGCGATCGATCATCAGTACTAGATCTCCCTCCTCCATCTTCCTGTCATTTCCTCCGCCGCCCCGTGGAGCTAGGGTCGGTAGGTATTCCCGGCGCCATCTCCGCCAGAACATGTCTGCTAGCGCCTGCGCCTTCCTCCATGCTGCTTTGTCGGTCTCGCGGACCGGCCCCGTCGTTGGTGTTCCGGATGATGACCCGATGAGGAAATGGTTCGGAGTCAATGCCTCTGGGTCTTCGGTGTCCGCCGGAACGTGGGTCAACGGTCTTCCGTTGACGCAGTGTTCTGCCTCAGCCAGCAACGTC